>JABMDO010000437.1:0-31533 GCA_014851415.1 Cnaphalocrocis medinalis
TCTTGGATTCCTCTGTAGCATGCTATTGTCGCAGGAGTTCGAACGGCAAGGTGATCTGAACGGGTAGGTTGTTGAGAAGTGCGATGTCCTGATAACGTCAATATATGCTTTGCGTCTGATAACGTCAATTGAAATCACGATTCCAATTTGTAATTTTGACCGCTGTTGTGACAATTAAACTTGCTCCTATACTATCGAAGTGCACGAAGGTTCTACGTTCTTCTGACAGACAACATCGAAAATCCATGAACAGCCTCGTTAAGTGTGATGTATGCGGATGCTATGGCGCTGATAAAGTTTTATCAAAATTGAGTCACGTAGCGACTCCAATGTGGTCTTTGTTCTTTGCAGATTTCGTTTTTCTGACTAATAATGACATACTTTCAATTTGCTCGCAACTGGCATAGGTCCGTCGTCTAAGAGAGCTGTCGCAGCACTGAGCAGGTGAGAACACGGCTACACATTATACTCAATGGTCATGTCAATAAAGTCGTGATACGTTGCACCAGATTCTATCAAGTTGCTCAAAGATGTCGACAAAATCAGAAAAATTAATTACGTATTTATAAAAAAACTAGGCTGAATAACAAAATTCTGACACATACCAGACATCAGTATTTATAATATCTACTAATTAAAGGAATTTCCGATTGAATTGGTAATCTCGCTCAGTAAATATCTGGAGAAAACGTAATTTTTAGAGGTATTTTCAAATCGAAAAACTATCGAACCAAACTCGCCAAATCGTGTTTCTAAAAAATTACAGACTTAGATAAAGGTATGAATTAATGTTCACCTTAGTATCAGATTGTACCGTCTCCCAGGGACCTGGCAAAGCAAATGAAGGTAAGGTTTTTTTTATGTAGCCCCTTAACCCCCTTTCCCCCAATGGGGGGTACTTTTACTCACTTGCCGAAACACAGCGTATACCCGCTGATTCACACTGATCTTCTGCAATGTGAGGCCGTGTGATACCACTGGTCGAGACGGCCATTCGTGCCGAAGCGTGGTGTTCCACTGCTGCGCTGTCGCTGTCGAGTGTTGTAAAATGAGAAATGGGACACAATAAGATATAATAAAGTGTGAAATAGCAAAGGGGCCATCCACTTAGCACTGAATTCACCAATAAGCGCAATAAAAATCAGCTCTTAGGATTTATAGCGACCGAATGTCCTTGATATTGCAACAGTAAATAATATCTTTCGTTAAAAGGGTCGTTTTATTGGCACCCTTTCGTTTTATGCGACGATTATGTCATTTTTATGTGCGCTCGAACGCTACTTTACGTATTTTATTGACAAACAGACGGAAATACTTATATATAAAATCCAAATTGTTATCATCCCCGTAAACTTTGTACATTGCCCACTTAATTGAATGGGGAGTTGAGCGTGACTTTAAAACGTAGTGAGTGCTTTTTTGGTCCGTTTTATATGTTTTTTTTTATATATTTTACTGGGCAGTGTAGGATGAAGTGTTATAAACAACTAAAACTATATATTAATTAGTCAGTTAAAGTTAAATAAATAAATAAATAAATGCGCCAGACAATCACACCAATCAACCTGGTCTCAAACTAGGGCAACCCCTGTACTATGATGCATAGGTGACGATTAATTAAGGGGCGTCAACCCAGAACCACCCAGACCCAAGAAAATTTTGAAAATGTAGTTTTCTTAAATTGACTTGACCGGGAATCGAATCCGGGAGTGTATTTAAAGGAAATAACCTAATAGGTATCTTATTTAAAACATTGACAAAGCAAAAATGTTTCTATTCCAGAATCCACGAAAAATTTAACCCTTAGGACTTAGTTTCGCTATGTCCGTCCTTGGGCAACCTAGCTCAGAAATTCGTTGTAGTAGAAAACTGTCATTTGGCCTGAACATGCGTAATTGTTACGATAACAAAACAAAGTCGTAATATTTTTTCTCGCGAACGCCATATGAGATAAAGTTATGCCACATTCGATTCCCGGGTCAAGCAAGTTCGAATTTTTCGAACATATCTCGGGTGTCGGTTGTGATCACCAATTTGTCGATAAGTGTGTTAAATATGCTAATTTTAGGAAAAGTAAGTCAAACGTGTTTTATTACTATTTTATTGTCATGTTCACCTATACCGTTATACGTTTTATAGAACTTTATAAAAACTAACAGGCAAATGTTTTTTTGAAAACAAACGAAATAAGATTTTAGATTTTAAAAGGATATTGTAACGGTACACCTTGAACACTATTAAAGAGGTTTTGCATTCCTGTTTAATATTCTTATTTCGCAGATTCTATTATTATTAAGTTGTGGCTATATATAGCCATGGTTATTCATAACCTTTTCGACATTGTACCTTTTTGCTATATTAAGGTCGACCTACATAGGAATTGGAATTTTCCACTTGGCATTTTCCCCATACAGAGGAAATGTTTCATCCTAAACATGCGGCTTTATGGTAACTGTTCAACCCTTATTTGTCAAAATGAAATCGGCTCCGGATGCATCATAGAGGGTTTAGATTTAAATGTTCGACGATTTTATTTTTAACTGGAATGTTTTGCAACGTGCCATCAAAAAGTAAATTAATGATTCCGTTGGTTAAAAACATTTTAATGTAGAAATAATAAACCCCTTATTACAAATCTGTTCTATAGATTTTTTTAAATAATGGCTGCTATCATGCCATAAAGAGCAAATTTAACTCTGCCAACGTCGAGTGATTTTTGACCTCGATCACATCGACACCTGATGGTAAGTGAAGATGAGGTCTAAGGCCATGCTTGCCCATGTAAAGCCTTTTCACTCTTGTAAGGAACTGTAAGGTTTTTTTTCTCCAATGTTTTTAAGCTCCGAAGTTCTATATCATTGATTGAATATTTTAGCATAAGCAAAACAGCATACACGTGCTCATAAAATAAGCTTATGCTTATGTGATCCAATAAAAAACACGATCTATAATCGGTGCGATGTTTAATTTTAAGATCCTGAAAGCGCCTGGTACAACAGAATCCCATTTGAGTTTTGCAATGCGTTTTCAATATAACGTTGCTTTTTTATCCGTATTGCCACTCGATCTCTTATGGGGACCATCTCGCTTTCATCCAGAATAAACACATTTTTATTCGATCTCATGCTAATAAAATGCAAATTCGGCCCTTTCGGCCTTAGGGTTTGGCAATTTTCAACAAATGTTTCCTATTGAATTTTATTTGATTTCCTTAATTGCTGGACATTGTTGCCCCGTGTAATTCTTATTGAATGTTGTTTTAATTTAATTCTGTTATCAATGTTGAGTTTGTTCTAAAAATTATGCCGTAAATAGAATTGTTTTCAGTTGGTTCGTTTTGAAGGGTTCTGATCGAGTTGTTGGAAGTACTTTGCATTATAAAAATCTGTACGCCATTTGTTTTTACTCCACTACCTACACCAAAATTAAATCAGCTTATACGAGTAATCTGAGCGTGTGATTCTCGCTACCGTCGTTTCGTTTTGGAGCCGAGGTGCAATGAGATTATGATCGTGGATTTGATGAGCTGGTAATAGGTACAGCAACTGCCGTTTTACTTTTTAAATAACCTTGTATACTTACTATTTTATTACAACGTATAATAAGTTTTCCTTCAACAGAACACAGAGTTACAAATCAGAATATTGTACGGAACAGACTTCACGAAACTCAGTCGGATCTAAATATTGCGGAACTTATTGCAAACTTTCTGAATTCTTCACGAAGAAATCGTTGTGGGTGAGGTGCGCCGATTGTAGGACTCCACAAGGAGCCACTCGCACGAGATATCCGGTCGAATATCGGGTCGCCCGAGAATGCGGATGTCTCTTGCATGTATTGGACCTTGCATATCGAAGAGAGATGGGAGTTGATCTGTATTTTTAGGTCTTTTTTTACTAAACTCATGTGTGATTTAAATTTAGAACTCAAAAAGTATAAAGTGATAAATTTAGAGAAGTAAGATGGTTTTACCATAGGGTATTTATATGCATACATTACATATTAATACACAAACTAAAAAAGTTTTTGTTACTACGAAAAAAAACGACTTTTGAAAATATTCGCACTAATATTACTAAGCATAAAAAAGTCTTGCGGTAGGCATATTTACTTTTTAGATTGAAAAAGTTTAGGAGGCTGAAACTGATAATTTGCTCCTGTTGTAGGCAGACGAACTTTTTCTAATTTGAATCCCTTGCAAAATTGTACAGTCATGTGCATTATTATGAAGGCAGTTTCATTCAAATGTAAACCTTATTGCATTGGTTTAAGAGCTCAGATGTAGAATTTTTATCATTGCAGGGGACTGTTCATACATAGGTTTACCGAAACTATGAACGAATAACTTTTAACGCACTGAATTGCTAACTAGATTATGAAGTTTCAGTCCCTTGTAAACGGATTTTTGAGAGTGAGGTACGGGGGACTGCGTTGAATTGTGAACATATTAAGCTAAGGTAAGTTTGACGGACCGAATCACCAAGGTTGAGGTTCTCAAACGAATGCAAGTTGAGGTTGTACGGACCATTAAAATAAGAAAAAAGTCTCATATCTTGGTCACATCTTAAGGAACCCACAATACCAATGGTTATGATAGTCTGGAGAAGGCAGGAAAGATTGCTGGGAAACGTAAAATTAGAAGGCGAAAAATGTCATGGCCCAGGAACATACGACATTTGACTGGCATCAAATCCTCCTATCATACTTAAATATATATATTTATTTATTTATGTGATAGGTGGTAGGCGAGAAGATGGATCACCTGTAAAGTCACAAGTATTTCAGATAGGTAGGCTAACATTTTTTTACGAAGCATTTTAGGTGATGCTACTATTGCATACTTTACTGTAGATACTTTAACGAACAATGTTTAGATTGTTAACAGCAGGACAAAAACAATGAATGATCTA
This sequence comes from Cnaphalocrocis medinalis, assembly GCA_014851415.1. Taxonomy (NCBI): domain Eukaryota; kingdom Metazoa; phylum Arthropoda; class Insecta; order Lepidoptera; family Crambidae; genus Cnaphalocrocis; species Cnaphalocrocis medinalis. The sequence continues at coordinate 4,911 of JABMDO010000437.1, forward strand.
AGAAAATGTTCGTTCTGCCCAAAATACATTTAATTCTAGTATTTATTATCTTTGCAGGTCTCTATTTGCAATCAATATAACTTAGATGATATTTACCTATCTCTTTCTTCGGTCGGATTGCCTCTCCACAAGATCACTTTAGCAAACTAATTATAAGGCGGAATGTTTGCTCAAACAGTAGGGTGAAGTTTTGCCTTAATTTTTTCCACTTTGTTGTTGCTCGTCATACATAGGTAGATAATTATAAGCGTACTGAGCTTGGTAGAATTTGTGTTTAATTAAAATCTGCTGTACACCACCGACAAAGGTTTTTTCACAAAGGTTATGAAATGAGTTCCTCGGTGAAGTTTCACTCACGTTCGCTTCTGTGGCCGTACCATGAGTTTGAAATACTATCCTCGTTATCGAAAACTATCGCTTTGTCTCTTTCATTGCGATGCATTTGAAAGAGACAGAGCAATAGTTTACGTTATGTCAGTTTTCGATGTCAGCTCATGGTAGCGCTACTGATCGCTGGAATTCGTCTGACATCATACTTACTTGAGCGTTTTTTAGTGCGGCACTGTACACGTACAGGTAACCATTAATGAGAAGCTTTTTGGGTGCACAACTTCATTAAACCTTTTTAGTTGTAGGAGTGTAATCGATATTATAGCTACGCAGAGTTAGTATAAGAATGGTAGTTAAAAACAGGGACTTCAGAAGAAGTTTTTTCTCAAGCATTTTATTGTAGATAGGAACTTCATGAATATTAAGCTTCAGTCTATAACGCACATATTTTCGATTCTAAAAATCTGATTTTAGTTCAATTAATTTATTAAGTAAAGTATTTGGTTATATCTGTAAGATGTACCTAGTTAATGTGTGATTTTTTTTTATTCAAGAAAAATGGTAAAGAAAATACACGGTCGGCAAAATGGTAGAGAATCATGGGATAGAGGGCTAAATAAAAACGAAAATTAGGAAATATGAGAAGTAGTTCATGAGCCACTAGCTGGCTGTCATCCAATATTATTCATTCCAGTTTTTACAAAATATCTACCTCTTATCACGTGATCGTTTTTGACGTCGCTGTGAAAATCCCAAAGTTCCTTAACTTTATTTTGAAGCAATCACGTAGTCGTAGATAGATATAAATTGGCAATATCTGTCTGTGCGTCTTATACCTGGCGGGGTTCACGCTTGAAAGGGATTAGAGTTGAAAGTAGTTATAATCTTTCTTGCCAAGAGAGCACGTGAGTTCTCTGTAAAGGTTGAAACATACCTGACACCCTTGTACTGCTAATACGGATATTGAGCAAAAACTGAAATAAAAATATCTTCAAAGTCCGAAAGTTACATGGTTTTTTGGATATACCGCTACTGGCACAATTTGAATAGGTTAATGAGGTAGTATTCAAATGTTTGTAACAAAAAATACTATGTGTGATGAAACTGTCTATAGTTACTTATAAGGAATGCATTTTGATAACCTAGAGTAGGGATAAAAGGTTGGCAGCGCACTTGTAACTCCACTGGTGTTGCAAGTGTCCTTGGGCGGCGGCAATTGCTTACCCATCAGGTGATCCGCCTGCTCGCCTGCTACCTAACACATAAAAATAAAAAAAATAAATAGAGAAAAAGTAGATTTCTAAATAACGACTTAACAATTTGACGATAACGATTTCTAAAGATAAAATTTTACTCGTAACTTCTTGCTTCAGCAGCAGCAAATACTGAGGTCGGGACCTGATTGACCACACACAAACATAAATACTACCTAATTACATACTTAAGTTCTTTCTGATTGTTTAATCATTCTCACTGTATGTGTTATATTTTGTATTTTGTGATGGTCAATAAATGTATTTTATTTCTTTCTATCTTCAACTTGAATCTGGTTTCCAGTAATTCCTAGGCGCCTTGCCCATACTTTTTAATACTTTTTGTAATTAGAAACAGGTAGCAGATGAGAACCAACCTCGATCCGCCGGGTCCTTGAATGCCCTTCGCCGTGCCCTAACGAGGACATTCATAAGGCAAATAATAATCCAGCAGAAAAAGGAACATTCTGTTTACCGTAATTCTCCCCTTGTTGCCATTTTTCGTTTGCGAAAAGTCGTGACGTGTAGCGAGGAAAATTGACGGTGATTTGTGCTACTTAAGGTCCCATTTTTGTATTAAATTTTGACGCAATATTTTCATTTCGAGTTTTTAAACATAAACATTGCATTTATGTTCAGTGTTTTTTTTTAATTTTTGTTATGGTTCGCCGACGCTAAGGGCCGGATATTTGATCCGTAGTTGTCACTCGTTGCATTACAAATCCTAGGAAGACTGCTGGCTGTTGCTGTATGAGAAAATCTGAAATTGAAATCTATGGCACAGTTTCTGTAACAGTGGAAACCTATATCAATATTTGGCTCTGAACCTGACACCATGATCCATTACCGGCGTCGTATGCTCCTTTGCAACACGGAAATCGTATCGCGACAAAACTGCTTACACAGCTAGTGTAAAATCCCTTTTAGTTTCTTTAGTTAGTATTAAGAAGACAAACCTCAGTAGTTTAGTTTACCTATACAATGCCATTTCTGTGATTTATTGTTACTTAATTGTTTTGTATCTATACTGTTTAAAAAGGTACTTTACTTCTGTAGATATCGACAAAGCAAGGTAACACTTGCGCGATCCAGAGCCATCTATTGGTTCAGTTTGAAACGAATGTTCCGAAACGAAACGAAAAAAGACTACTAGCACTAAATAATTTTGTGCTACTAGGACAATGAGAATAAATAAAAAAAGTACCTAGCTTGCTATGAGAGTTTCAAAAACAATCGCACTGCGAAACATTACAACAGTTTAATTACAGATAGGTACCTACATTGTTACAAAACCATCTAAAATGAGAACAACATTTGTCGACTACGTATCATTCCATTCGTGACGAAAAACGAGGATTTTAGGTTATTATAAAATTCAGAAAAGTCAAACTTTTGACGTTGGCTGTGCTAGCGTTAGATAATAAAATGTAATGAAATGGTCAGTCTAACCATAATGAACGTGGAAAGTACTTTTATGGCTGCAATGGAAACCGGCAACCCCGTAATATGTGAACTAGACTGGAGTATGCCGACTTAGGAGGTAATTTAATGTCCAAATTTGCATAACTTAATTAAAGAGGTGTGAACTCTACAGATTCAAGGACCAATCTTGCCACTACTTGCGCTATTTTCATGTTAAATTAATTCCGCAGAATGTATATCACCGTTTCAAATCTGTTAAATTTATGTACTAACTTTGCTTGAGCGGGGTGTGCTCCTAGAAAATGTGTCTTTAAAAGTGTGTACTACATTGCTTGCATAACATCACATCTTCATAATAATATAACAACAGTAAATACAAAGATGTTTTAAAGAAGATCATTGAACTTCGCTCTCAGTTCATATTATTTCTTATTTATATTATGTTTTAGATGAGATTTGTTCGTGCTAACTGAATTCCATGCAAGCGTCAGAATTAGTTGTAAAGCAGTGGGTACGTAGAATTTGGACAAACAATATGATATCCCGATTTATTAGAAATATACAAATAATTACAAAAAGCTTCCGAGAACAGCGCATTCAAACAGGTAAAAGGTTTGATATCTTTGGGTGTATAATTTGTACTGAAACATTATGTATACAAATTTATAAAATATTATTCAATTTAACAGGCGAGCACCACGCTTCGCCATGAATGGGCCGATTCGACCGGTGTGATACCACGGCCTCACAGAAGATCGGCACACTGAATGCTTCGAGTTTTTGGCTTGAGGGGAACAGTTGATTATTAATAAATATTTATTTTGGTTAACTATACTCTCATATAATTCATTATCAATAATTTAAATATTCTATCGTCTGCTACGAGTCTTTACTTAAACATGATGTTAAAGTATACCATGTTTGTCGTAGGCTCGTAGCAGCCACACGTCATATTATTATATGCTACGGGTGCTACGATGACTACGACTACCCATTAGTGCTACGAAAATTACTGTTCGTGTGAATATTTAGAACTATTCATATATCTGGCATCAGAAAATGCATCTTATTTCTTTGATTTGGCGTTGTTTGCCAATTTTCCCAAAACTAATAAGTTCGTTGATATATTCAGTGTCAAAATTGGCTAAGCCGTTCAGATTGTACAACTTGCTCATGAAAGAATATAAGAAATGGATAAACATACGGTCGAACATCCTTTCCTCGGCAGTCAGCGGATTTGGTAGTGACCCTGCATCATACACACACCGGCACAATTAGGGGAACGCAAAAAAAAGGTTGATTTTTTAAAGAAATTGAGATTGTATATATATTTTTTAATAAAATAATAATTCATTGCACTCAAACAAACTAAAATAAATTCTAAAGTAACTTATACAATATTTTTTTTTGAAGAATGGAACAAAAATCTCAAAAATTGGCAAATTGACTTTTTTCCCTTTACAATTAAAATGTGTGAAATTTCACAAAAAAACAATAAAGAAAAAGAAATTAATACCGCGTATTGCCACCACGAGCTCTGATCAGTGTTTGTATGCCATTTCCCATGCTTTGGATTACGTTGTCGATGTGTTCTTGGGGTAAGTTGTCCCACTCTTCCAGCAACGCTAATTTAAGCTCTTTGATGTCATTAGGGGCTGGATTTCTTTGTCGAACCCTTCTTCCCAGGTAGACCCAGAGATGTTCTATCGGATTCGTATCACGTGATTGCGCTGGCCAGTTCATTTGCGTGATACCTACCTCATTAAGGTAGCTACTCACTATGCGCGCAGTATGGGGGCGTGCGTTATCGTGCATGAAAATAAAATTTTCGCCTATGAATGGGGCAAAAAGCATGATATGGGGTTCTTAGATCTCAGTTACATTCCTTTGTGCAGTGATCGATCCATTATCGATGATCACTAGCTCTGTGCGAGCTCCCAAACATATGCCACCCCATACCATAACTGACCCTCCACCATATCCTACAGTTCCAGTGAAATTCACTTGGTGATAACGTTCCCCTCGATGTCTCTACATTGTTTCCCTCCCATCGATGAAATTTACGTAGAAACGGCTCTCGTCACTAAACAAATCATGGATCCACTCATTTGTCCAATTTCGATGCTCCTGGGCGAACGCTAATCTTGCTACACAATGTGCTACCTCGAGTTTTGGGGCCTTTGCTGGTATGTATGACTTCAAGCCAACTTCATTCAAACGTCTTCTTACTGTCCTTTCACTTACATTGACATTACGGACTTCTTCTAAATGATTTCGGGTCTGAATTGCTGTTTGACGACGATTTCATAATGTTTGCATGACCATGAAACGGTCATCTAAGGCGCTAGTTGCCCGGTTTTTGCCCTGTCCTCGTCTGCGCACGTACGATCCAGTCTCCCTATAACGTCGGACGATGCCATGAATCACCGATGTTGATACACCCAATGCGCGACTTACTAAGCGATAGGTGTGTCCTTCCTCGATCATTGTTACAGCCCTAGCCACCGAAGGTGCTGGTAAATCACTCATTTTGATTCAGAACAATGTGCACTATCAAATGTAAACAGTAAAATGACCCACAGTTCCCATACACAGCGTCCACTAAAGTTCTTATCAGAATAAAGAAAAAACGTTAAATCAGCAAATTCTTAAACAACCATTATTCTTGTCAAAACACTTAAAATAAAAAGAAGGGTGCACTTAAAACAATCTGTTTTGAAGGTAATATTACTTAAACAAAAACCACTTATCAAAATACTAGCAAATTTTAGAAAAAATCGACCTTTTTTTTGCGTTCCCCTAATTGTGCCGGTGTGTGTATCATACGCCAAAGGTCGTGGGTTCGATCCCCACCCTGGATAAACATTCGTGTGATGAACACTTGTGTTTGTACAGTTTCTGGGTGTTGTATATCTATGTAAGTCTTATATTTGTAATCCTGTGTTGTCTGATATCTGGAACACAAGTGCTTAAGCTTCTTAATACGGAATCAGGTTAATGTATGAGATGTTGTGTGAATTTATTATTATTTTACATTTTATTTAAAGATGTAGGTATGAATATCCTTACCGATCAAAATTTTAATTTACGCTTTATAAAAAACATACTTACGCTGTAAATAAAATTAGTCGCAATTCGACTGAATTTCAATAAACCGTCAACGGCAAATGAAATTTCCGGAATGGCCTAAATATCTTCAGACTGTTCGCGAAAATTTGAATCGGACTTAATTGCCTCACCTCCGGACTTCCTTGATCTAAATTGTGTCGTAATATTATTTCACTTTCTAATGGTTTCCCTTACGGCGATTTAAAGTGAGACGATATTGTTTCTGACAAAAAAGGAAGGAGCGTATTCTTTCCTTAAGAGCCGGTTACGCATATGTGTATATACTCGCGAGTTGCCTTCCAGCGGAGGTGATCACTTAGGTACCGTCAGGTGCGCGGTCTGCTCGTTTGTCCAATATGATGAAAAGAAAACAAGCGTTTACAAATAATTATCATGTCAATATGTTCTCAAGGTTTTTTTACTTCTAACTATGGGTAGATTTATATTTTTTTTCTATTTCTGCATGACAATCTTTATGTGGTTCACAAAATACATCTACTTACCAAGTTCCAAAAATAAAAGTCTTTTTTTTTTTTTTTTTTTTTTTTTTTTTTTTTTGTATATGGCTGCTACCGTGCCATTACGAGCACTTTTAACTCTGCCAACATCGAGTGATTAAAGAGACACGTTTAAATTAAAATTGACCGGTGTGACGAGATTAGTTTTTCTGATTTTATTATTAATTGAGTTTTTAAACCATCTAGAACAAAACAAAACAACAAATAAACAAACACATATAGACAACACAATGTTAAAAAACCGGCCAAGTGCGAGTCGGGCTCGCGCACAAAGGGTTCCGTAGCAGCAAATATAATAAACTTAACCAAAATTACAGTTAAATCAACCTATCTCAAAAACTATAAGAGATACTTTGATCAAACCAAAAATCGTTGAAAGAGTTAATTAGCATGCATCACCTCTATTTTTTTTAGAATTTTATACCCCGTAGTTATAAAAATAGAGGGGGGGGGACATACTTTTTACGACTTTGAGAGCTGATATCTCAAAAACCGTTCACTTTAAGAAAAATGTTTTTTAGAAAACTTTATATCATTTTAAAAGACCTTTCCATTGATACCCCACACGGGTATGTACATCGAAAAAAAAAATTTCATCCCTCAGTTACATGTATGGGGGGCCCCACCCCCAATTCTTTTTTTTACTATTTAGTGTCATATTTTTGTAGCGGTTCATACAACACATATTCCCATCAAATTTCATCACTGTAGTACTTATAGTTTCCGAGTAAATCGGCTGTGACAGACGGACAGACGGACCAGACGGACAGACGGACAGACGGACAGACGGACATGACGAAACTATAAGGGTTCCGTTTTTGCCATTTTGGCTACGGAACCCTAAAAAGGGAGATTCGTTTTAGAGTCTAATATTATATTTTACAATATATTTACATAAATATTCTATAACAGAGGAAAAGGATAAAGATAGAAGAAAAGAAAAGTTAATAGGGCGGGGAATTCTTGGGGGGAGGATGTCATACAGCGAGATCGGATAATTTTGACAATTGAAAAAAATGTGTTCTGTCGTACCCTCATCCAGACCGCATTCGCACAATGAGGTATCTTTACAACGGATTTTATTTAAAAAGACTGGAGTGCACGCGTGTCCCAAACGCAGGCGACAAATAGTGGAGAAATAAAAGTCTTATACTTTCGGAAAAAATGGCAGTGACATACGAACGGACAGACAGACAGACATGACGAATCTATAAGGGCTCCTTTTTATCCATTTGCCTACAGAACCGTAAAAAAGCGTCCAATTAAAAAAAGTTTTCGTCAGTTACAAAATATTACGCAATACATTTTCGAGTTAAAATAAAACAAACATTATGAACATAGCAGTGTTTTTTTTCTCTCCGTGCTTATGCCTACGGATGTCGTTGTGTTATCTTAGAGGAGACTCATTCATCATCCCGCTCATTACTTTAAAAATAAAACCTTGTACTGTGTCATGTTTTATCGCTATACCTGGACGTTATCATTGTGTAGTAAAGTACGTACAATGTAACTCGCAAACTTGGCACATTCCGCTCTAGGTACAGACAAGGGCAATCTGCGAAGTTACGCCGGCGTCGTTACCTACGTCTGCCTACAAAACTTTATTGACATTTTTATGTTCCGGTGCAGAAAATATTCCCCCCACAATTTTTGTTTAGTTTCTGCATTGGACAGTGATAGATAGTCTGCCAAATAACGGGTTATCTCACACAAATATTTACAAAACTCGCCGAAAGATGCGGCGCGGTCGGACAATGATCCATCGCTTTTAAAAATGTTTCTTCGAGAAAGATGGGGTGTCGAAGTAGGCGTTGGTACTCTGGTACTCACGGTGTATACAGGATGTATCTGTGAACATTAACATCTCTTTAATCACGTCTTTTAATAATTATTCCGAACAACATTTCGTCTATGACTTTTGGAAAATTCGCAATAGAAAACATTTTTCAAGTTGAAGTTTCAAGTTCTGTCAAATCGGTCACGTTACTTGTTTATTTTGTACGGGTAGTCGAAAAACATTTTCACAAATTTTGAAAACTGATAGAACAAAAATGTAGTTCAGAATGGCTGGTAAAAGACGTGGTTAAAGGGACGTAAATGTTCACAGACACACCCTGTACGAAGGCAGGCTTTTCGGATCTAAATGCTTAAATAGTGAAACAATTTCTCAAAGCTACATTCTCAGACAGGGTTCTGAATGGGTCCTACGTTTCACTCTTTTAGATTGCTAACAATTTTATTTTCAGAGCGAACCTTTGATTACATAGTGCTGCTACAAAGAAGCTCCTTTCGTATTCAAGTATTTCGATTCGAAATATTTCAAAGAACTCTTCATTCGTTTTGTGCCTCTCTTCTTAGGCACGGAAGAATTTGTTGAAATTATTTACTTCAGATTAAGTACTTTAAATAAAAAATAATAATTACAGAGAGCATTGCAGTAATTGGTTTGAGAGCTTTGTACATTTTGCATTCCTTTTATAATGTACCTCTACTTTGTTTGATCCAATAACAATATCTATATTATAGGATACGAGTACCTAATACATTAGATACTTTGGGGGAGTCCTATGTCCAGTGGACGTCTATTGGCTGAAATGATGATGATGATGATGATGAATGTAATGTAATACTACTTTTCGGCAAGACGGTGGACGACGATCGTCGCGGAAATTGCTTGGATGCGAGTAGTTCAAGACCATGTGTGGGGAACATTGGGGAAGGCCTATGTCAGTTGTGGACGTCGATTGGCTGAAATGATTTTGATGACAATTGTCGGCATATTTCTTTAAAATCTGTAATTCAAAAGGTAACTTTGTAGATGTAGGTTTATACCTAGTGCGACCGGGTTTCTAAAATGAATTTCGGACTCGCAAGTCACATAAGAACACACTCGTGGTTAGAAGGGGTGGTTATCGCTGGGTACGGCTAGGAGGAGAAGGTATATAGTTATTATGCTGTGGCACTGACTATTATGCGGGCAAACTAAGAAATTCTACACCCATTTGTTCAAGTTCACTTACAAAATAACAAACGTACCTCCAGTAAGTCCCGCTGAACGAATAGTGTACGAATATTCGTATAATTTCCATTTCCATTTGCGGTGCCCAATTAGATGCAGTCTGTTTGTCGGTCGCGCGCGCCAGTGTGCACGCGTCACGCGAACAATGAAGATAGATTAAGTTATTAAGGGTTACAGACCTATATTATGACAGTTGTAATATTTAGTGCTGTTATCGGCATTTTGTTGCTAAGGCATCTTCTGATAACTGTGCGCATTTAACCCTAGAGTGGGCGCGTCTTTTTGCGGAACGTCAGTGGGCGCGTGGGGAGCATTTCGCCGCCTCTTTTCTTTGACATTTTTACTAGTAATACAGTAAATTAATCAATTTTTTTTCTTAGATTTAAGTTAATACACTTATAAGTAGTAATTAATCAACATATTTATTAAACTAAGTTAAAGAATCTTTGGTTTGAAACAGATGTTACTAAACTTAATACTTTTATTGCCTTTTTTCCCTTAACTTACATTAATACTTACTATCACTTAAAAAAAATTAAAAAATCAAACAAAATTAAGTTTTCTGCATCTATAGGATATGCTCTATTGTAACAGCCATCACATAGGTATGTGCCATATTCATTGCACAGCAACTTTGGGCATCTGGAATACCCGTTTTCATGCGCCTGTTTTACTTTGAGGGACATAAGCTGCATTTGCCAGGACACAAATTAATCCTCCTTTTTGTTGCTTATATTTATAAGTAACAATTTATACTATTTAACAATGGGAGAGCCACGCTTCGGCATGAATGGAGAGAAAACAGGTGTGAAGCAGTGCATGCGCTGTGTTTCGCTGCGAGGGTACCAAAAAGGTAAACAGCGCGCTTGTGACACCACTGGTGTTGCAAGTGTCCAAAGGCGGCGGTAATCGCTTACCATCAGGTGATCCGTCGGCTCGTCTGCCACCTATATCATAAAAAAACTCTAAAACAAAAATGTTTTTTTAGTTCGCAACACAAAAACATAGTCAATTTCAAGTTTAGAAAAAAATATATTACACAATATCACTAGCGTAAGTGGGCGCGCGGTGAGCATTTAGCCGCCCGGCGACAAATCAAATCAAATCAAATCAAAATCACTTTATTCAATTTAAGTCCTTTACAGAACATTTATGAATGTCAAATTTTATAATCTACTGCTGATTCGGAAGGTCAATTTCTACCGAGAAGAATCAGCAAGAAACTCAGTAGAACTTAATCTTTTCAAATTTGTTATCATAAATTTTTAAAGAATTAAATAAAATTTAAATTTCATAATACATAACACTGAGTAGGTGAACAGTTTATCATTTCCACAAATTCTTGTCATTTAGGTATTCTTCAATTGTATAATAGGCATTTGCCATCAAATAAGATTTAACTTTAGATTTAAATTTATATATGGGTAAATCAACAAGGGTTTGTGGTAATTTGTTAAAAATTTTAATGCTCATTCCGACAAATGAATTACCAATTTTATGAAGTCTGAGATTTGGAACAGCAAGTTTGTGTTTATTTCTGGTGTTTAGGCTATGCTTATCAGATTTCTTCGGTAATAAATTGAGATTTTTATAAACATACATTATACAGTCAAAAATATACTGTGATGCTAATGTTAAGATGTTGATTTCTTTGAACAAATTTCTAAGCGAGTCTCGTGGTCTAAGTCCGTATATGGCTCTGACGGCTCTCTTCTGTAGCACAAATTATGGCTTGAATGTCAGCCGCAGTTCCCCACAAGAGTAGACCATAAGACATGACGCTATGGAAATAACTGAAATATACAAGTCTTGCTGCTTCAATATCGGTCAGTTGTCTTATTTTTCTGACTGCATATGCAGCTGAACTGAGTCTTCCAGCCAGAGCTGCAATATGAGGGCCCCATTGTAATTTGAATCTAACCTAATGCCCAGAAATACGGTAGAATTAATAACTTCAACATCTTCATTGTTCATATTGATCCTAGTGCTGACCTGTCTTACGTTGGGCAATGTAAATTTAACACATTTAGTTTTTTTAGCGTTTAGAAGCAAATTGTTTACAGTGAACCAATTTAGCACTTGGGTGAGAGCATTATTTACATCGTCAAAGTTATCTTTCTGCCTATTAGTTTTAAAAATTAAAGAAGTATCATCTGCAAATAATACTATGTCACACAAGTCTTTAGTAAGGTAAGGAAGGTCATTTACATATATAATAAACAGTAAGGGCCCTAATATCGAGCCCTGGGGCACTCCCATGTGTAAGAGGGCACCGGAAGAGTCCATTCCATAACATTGACTTTTTGAATTCTATCACTTAGGTATGACCGTATTAAGCTCAAAGAGCTGTCTGTGAGACCGTAATGCTGTAGCTTCTTTAATGCTTTAGCTTAATGTTTGGTGATTAACGCAGTCAAATGCTTTAGAAAGGTCGCAAAATATACCTACAGCATCTTGCTTATTTTGCCATGCATCAAAAATGTGCTTGATGAGTGCAACTCCTGCATCAGTAGTAGATCTGCCCTTAGTAAATCCAAATTGTTTATTATGTAATAATTTATTGAGATTAAAATGACCCAATAATTGATTGAATATAATTTTTTCAAATATTTTACTAAGGGCTGGTAGGATGGATATCGGTCTATAATTAGATGGGTCACTTCTATCACCTGATTTGAACAGTGGTAGAACCTTGCTATATTTCATCAAATTTGGAAATTGACCGATATCTACGCATTCATTAAATATAACAGCTAAATAAGGGGCAATAATGTTTATTATATTTCTTAATATTACTACTGATATACCCCACAAATCTTCTGTTTTCTTTATATTTATATCTTTAAAAGTTTTAAGTATAGTTTCCGAGTTGATGTGGTGGAAACTAAAAGAAGTTAAACACTCATCTACACTCGATCGAAGATGACAATAAGCAAGCTGAGGGCTAGAATTTAAATGACTAGTAGTAATAAGGGGTACATTCGAGAAGAAGGATTCAAACGCCTTTGCCACTTCAACATCCTCATTAAGTTGTTTACTATCAATTTTTAGAGAGTACTTGTGATCTTGAGTAGTATTTTTACAAGTCTCTTTATTAATCATATTCCAAGTGGTCTTTATTTTATTACTAGAATTTCTAATTTTTTCTTTTAAGTAATTAGCCTTTGCCATTGCACATACTTTTTTAAATAGTTTAGAGTAGTTTCTAACATATTCAATTATTTGAGGATCATTCGTGTTTGCTTTAGTATCATATAATTTGAATAAAGTGCGTCTACTTTTAAAGATGCCTTTGGTAGCCCAATCACTAAATTTAGTTTTAGTGTTATCTACTTGGACTTTTTTCTTTGTAAAAATTATTTCAAATTCCTTTTGAATGACATTAAATAAAGTATTGTACAGCTCATCAATATTACTGTTCTTACCAGCTTGCATCAGGGAAACCTTGTGTTCAACATTTCCCTTAAATTTTTCCACACGACTGGTGGTGATTGGCCTATAGACAAAAACGGAGGGAGCAGTTGCATGACGGTGTTCAAAAACAGCTATCTGTCCCGTATGGTCAGAATTGACAAAATTAATTATTGATTTTTCAATTACCTTACAGTTACAAAAAATATTATCAATGCAAGTAGCTGAAGTGGGGGTAACGCGTGTAGGTTCAACAAAAAGGTGGCGCAAATTAAAAGATTTAAATAGATTCAGAAGCATACCCGAGCTTTGACTGTTTTCTAATAAGTTAATATTGAAATCCCCACATACAATTACTTGCTTGTTGCAATTAGTTACTTTCCTCAATACATCTTCCATGGCAGATTCAAAATTATAATAGTTACCAGAAGGAGGTCTGTATACACAAATAATGATAAACCGTTCAATCTCTACACAGGATAGTTCAATAGTTTGTTCAGTTGAAAGTGCGACTATATCTTTACGTTCCTTTGCTTTTAATGTATTGTGCAACAAAATAAGTGACCCACCTCTAATAGCCGACTTTCTTGTGAACGCACTTATGACTGTATAATTATCAATATTAATAATAAGTTCATGTTGCCTCAACCAGTGTTCAGTTACACAGAGGACATGTATATTCATTGTATTTAAAAAAAGTTCCAATTCCAGTTCTTTACCGGAGAAGCCCTGTATATTTTGATGAATAATATTTAAATTATTAGACTTCCCCTTTGTCCTTAAATCTAATTTGCAAGAGGTATTCTCTATTGTCTCAAAATCACATTTAAATTACTTGGAACTAATTCCAATGTCTGATTACACATGTCAGGTTCTTTCTGCTCAATAGGAGCAGGTATGGTAGCCAAATTTTTGGCTGAACAATCTAAATAATAAGATAGCGAAATAGCTATTAGTCGTTTATAGTGTTTATTAAGATAGTATTTATCTTTCGTCAAATAAAAGTATTTTTAATATAATTATTTATGTCAATAACATGCATTTTATTTACATTATATGTCAAAGTATGTAATGTCATGTTTATATTATACCTATGATTATTTTCCACTTGTGGCAAGCTGTTACTATAGGGAAGTGTAAATATTACAATTTGCTTAACATTTAACCTAGTAAGAGAATCAAGGTAGTTGGATAAAATATTTTTATTTACACTTCCTCTATTTCCCACCATAATTATTAATGTGGTTTCATTGTGAAAATTAGTTTTTATTATTTTATTCATGATATCGGAAAGTGTGGCACCCGGTATACAATGATTGATCAAAGATTGTCCATTGGTAGTAAGAAGGTGTCCCATATCTTTTCCCAACTCGTCACTATACATAACAATATTACCGTTCACAGGGGGTATATTGGTCATGCTTTTGGGTGCGGAACTATTGAGATTACAATTTGTGAACTTATGGCTATTATATGTACTATGGGTAGTGGAGGACTGATCCTTGGATGGAGTACCGCTTGGCATTAAACTATCTTCATTGGAGGGGTTTAAAAGGTCCTGCATTGCAAGCATCAGCTCCCCATACTCATTTTTAGTTGAATTATATTTATGAGTCATGTTTATCAATGACTCCTCAAGCTTTAGTATTTCAGATTGAAATTTTTTAATGTTATTTTCATGATTATCATATTATTTTCTATCAATAACGCATACATATCTAATTCATCACCTAGTTGTCTTCTTTGCTTAATACATTTCACATTATTAAAAATGCATTTTTGTTTCTTAACTAATTTCTGGGTTTTTTAATATACCTATTTATTCTAACATATTTTTTTAATTTATTTCTGCTGCAGGTACCTAGTCTCCCTTTATTATTGGATTTTAAGGTGTCATCACAAGTAAGATCTATGGTAAAGGGATCACTGTTACCCGAAGCAGACAATGGCTGGGCGCACTACCTACTAACTCATCAAAGAGACATTGGGTTTGGGAAGCGGAAATGTCCAGTTTTTCGGATTGGAGGTGGCTTATGGTATGGTGGGCCTCTTGTAACTCGTGCTCCAGGACTGACATACGATTGAGGCCCTGGGTGTACTCCTCACTGCATTCCTTGAACCGGTCGATGATGGATAACAGTCGGTCTCGCTCGTCGACTAACAATGTGTTTTCAGTGTGCAACTCAGCCATTTCTTTCTTAATCTTATTATTATTTTCGAATGCTTTCAATAGTTCCGCCTCATTATCATCTCTTTCCCTATCCAAATGTTCATTCAACTTTCTGACTGCCTGCAATTGCTTCAAAGCCTGGTCGAGTTGCTTCGAAACGAGTTCGAGTTATTCTCTTCCTGGCGAGCACAGGCCATGCTACGTGTGGTCATTCTGTTCATATCTACGTTTTTAAGTAAGTAAACAATATCAGAAAGTAGTTTGAACACTGAAAGTAGGTTACGTCAATTCAAGACTAACCTCTTCGCGAAAGTGAATAAGTCACTGTATTAAACACACTTCGAGCTATTTCTAGTTATTTAGTCGCAAATAATTGGTAATAGATCAATAATAAAGAGATAATAATGATTCACAAGATATTACTAACTTCAAATGTCAAAAGACGCAAGGTCATCGACCGTTAGCCGGCTGCCGTATACACTCAATCACTGATAATAACACTCTGTTATGCACTAAATATTTCTAAAACACCTTATATTACTATTGTTATGATAATAGTGACGATTTATGGGCAATTTAAAACGTTTAAACAATATAAATCACAAAATTTTAGTCGGAGCAATCTCGATCAGCACCTGATGGTAACAACCTGCTCCTCAAAAGGACCCCAGAGCACTGACAGCATCCCGCCTTTCAGCAAGTGTTGCTAACGAGGGTGGAGGCAGCTACTAAAAAGCGCAGGCCAAATAGACAGTTATTTTTGAAAATATTAACATTTTTTTAGCAAGGGCGGCAAAATGCTCATAGCGCGCCCACTCTAGGGTTAAGGAACACTTGTATACGACCAAAGCAAAGAAAGATAATACATAATATGCCTAATTTACATCCTATCCATTTTAAGTTATAGGTGGCAGATGAGTAGACGGATCTGATGATAAGAGATTGCCCGCAAAATATGTGGGGTTGCAAGTGCGCTGCCAACCTTTAACCCCCTTTCCCCCGGTACCTTCACTCACTCGGCGAAACACAGCTTAGGCGCTGCTTCTGGTTCGTCTGCGTCGGTCTTCTGTGGGGCCGTGATATTACTCCGGTCGAGCCAGCCCATTCATGCCGAAGCAAGGCTTTCCCACAGTAATAAATAAATAAAATAAATGCGCCAGATAATCACACCAATCAACCTAGTCTCAAACTAGGTACCTGTACTATGAGTTCCAGATGACGATAATTAACTGGGGGCGTAAACCCAGAACACCCAGACCTAAGAAAACTTTGAAAATGTAGTTTTCTGAATTGACTTGACTTGACTTGGGTGAATACCTTAGCCAATGCGCCATCGAGGTCGTCAAATAATCAGTACCTAATGTAGAATCTATCTGCAAATATATACCTAATAAGATATCACTATTACAACATAGACGCATGGAGATTACATCAAAAGGCGACTAATTACATCGATAATAGGTGACTGAAACAGCTACTCCATCGCCTAAATATACTCATAAAGAAGACAGTTAAAATAAATAGCCCGGTAAAGCCCGTAATAACGTCTATTCATTAAAGTTCCAAATGACATGTTATTAGCGTATACAATTTTCCGACTACGAGCAGAACTCCGAAACGTGTTAACAAACTTTTGTCGGCCAAACGTCACTGCTTAATATAACTTTGAATGTAGCCTTGTAGACTAAGACATTTATTCAGTAACGAGAAGTGAGCAGTGAATGCAATTATTATTATTTAACTTCACAGTTTTGACTGTGGGAGAGCCACGCTTCAACACTAATTTGCCGGCTCGACCGGAATGATACCACGGATTCACAGAAGACCGGCGTGAAGCAGGGCCTGCGTTGTGTTCAGCCGAGTGAGTGAGGGTATCGGATACCCAATTGGGGGGAAAGGGGTTGGCAGCGCTCTTCTGGTGCTGCAGGTATCTATGGGCGGCGGTAATCACTATCACATAAAAAAAAACAAAAAAGGAGGAGGTTCTCAATGCAACAGATTTTTTTTTATTGCATGCAGGTCACTTGCTGTAGCGGTGGAGATCTTTTGTTGCAGTAAAGGATCAGCATATCTGCCCCACTGCACGGCAAAGGCCTATCTAAAAGAAATCAAGTCATCGCTACTATCGGATGGGATTAGGCTTATTCACCATGCTTTCTTAATGCGGATTGGTGAACACAAACCCGAGATGTTCGAAAAATTCTATAAATACTTTTGCTCAGCCTGAGAATTAGATAAACCTAAGACCCTGAGATCAGGGCCAGGTACTGAAACCAAAAAAGTCGATTGATGCAGGAATAAGCTAAAATATGACATTCTGCTTTCATATTAGAGCCACTCTGTGGTGATATGGGTGAGCGTAGCCCACACAAGCATGAACGTTGCTAAAGAAATCTTAGAAAAAACACCACTTCGTATAAGTGGCCCTATAGTTTTGGATAAGACAACCCGAAATACAGGTAATCATCCTTGAATAGCATTTCAGTTTGCGGAATAAAAAATAAAAAATGCTCCTGGCTGGTTTTGTGTTCCGCACCGCTAACCAATGATGCATTCCAAAAAAACTCGGTTAAAAAGTTAGCCTGCATTCTAGTTTTAAACTAAAATTTATCGGATTAAAAAATTAGCCGATATCTAATTGGAGGTGCACGAGGCCGCATTACCGAGAGTGGTATCGGGTGAATTAACGAAATTACCAAAGCTAATTAAGAACATCAAACTCCTCCCGCGAGTTTCACAGTTCTCCGTACAAGGAAGCTGAGCTGTATAGGCAAAAGGCGGGCTGGAAATTAAAATCGTGTAGGAATCGTGTCTACCCGCTATCGGCTAAAGCGTTGAATGCAGACTTGAAAATATGTTAACAGTCAAAATATTATGTACATTTAATATGTACCAATATTATCAGACCCTTCACAAAGTATTATGAATGTAAACCTTCACATTGTATGAACTTTTTTTATTGTTTTTTAGTTTTAAGATTTTTTTAAATTTACAGCTTAAATTACAAGTTGATTGAGTCGTAATTCCCAAACTATAATCCTCAGATTTTCATGATTTCCGATCAAATAATTATGAAAAGTAAATTCATTAGAATTATTAAAAAAACCTTTATAGTCCATTAGTTTATTTGTCTGCAAAATTTTTCTTACAGGTAAAGAGCTAAAAGAAACACTGGGTGATATCTTGTATATGAATTTTTACCAAAATGTATTTATCAGCGAGAATAGGAAATGAAACACACTAATGAGCTCGCACGGGCATTAAACTTTCGTAAATTTATATCTCGACCGCTACCTCAGCAGAAAGTAGACTTTACTCAGGGAAAATCGACGAAGTTATAAGTACTCTAATGATGCCGAGACTTACTTGAAAGAAAGTGGATTCGACGTTAGCTCAACTAAAGAACAATGGCATCTGATGAAACGATTGAAACTCGCCTCTCGTAACGTCGTTTTCTGAGGCTTAACTCTGTTGATTATTAGATACCT
Organism: Cnaphalocrocis medinalis; assembly: GCA_014851415.1. Taxonomy (NCBI): domain Eukaryota; kingdom Metazoa; phylum Arthropoda; class Insecta; order Lepidoptera; family Crambidae; genus Cnaphalocrocis; species Cnaphalocrocis medinalis. Next base: position 23,630 of record JABMDO010000437.1, read on the forward strand.
ACACATGGAGGAAACAACGTGTCGACTAGAAATGGCACAAGGGTTTCGGGTTCCCCTTTTTGCGCGAACTATTGTGCGATAACACCTATCTGCTTATTGTTTTTATTTACTAAGCTACTTAGGTACTTCGGGGTCAGGTCGACGTATTTCAAGATTTTTTTCTGTACTGTTCTAGCCTAACGTTACCAATATTTTTTTGTTTTGTACAGTTTAGTAAATACCTCAATAAAAATATTGGTTAGGTTAGGTTAGAAAGGTGAACAAAAAAATCTTGAAATTGAGGGACGAGTTTTTTTGGGACGAATTTCTACCTAACTCGTATACGTACATACCGACGTAAACAGGTTAGGCACATAGGTACATAACGTGCTGTTGTCTAATACGAAAAGTATAAATCAATTTGTTATCTACGTGATATAGCAAACCAATTTATTTAAAACTTCGATCAACAACTTAGTACGAGTATAGTCAGCTTTACTTTTATTTGCACAAATAAAACTGGTAGCTAACGAGATCACCTGCGCTGCGCTCTATGTTACCTATGTACGCGCTATTCCAAGTACTCAAAGCTATATATTTCAAAGGTATCGACACATTTTCCTTCCTTATTATTTTAGAAACTGTACAATTTACGAGTATCGCACCGCAGAACGATCGCGATCTTAGCATCAATGTTAAAGGCATCACAAAGAGGAAATACAGACATTACGTTTTACACCCAAAAGCTTTTAGCTCGTAAATATTTCGGTGGTGCACGTGGTTTTAATAACGGAAAATATTTTATATTTACTACAGAATGTGCCGTTTCTAAATTTATATACACGTAAAGATAACAATGTTGAGTCTTTGTGTTTATGACAAATCGATGGATGTATTTTTTAAACGTTACCGCCGGGTATTATTCGGTGAATATTTTATATTCAAAACACAGAGTACACTTATGCGACCTTTTTATATCGGGAGCAAACAATTTCACAGACATATAATTTGCTTTGTGTTGTATTGAAACGGTTAATATTAATCAACTCATTTTCAACTGTTACTACTATAAATTTTACTAGTGGCCCCCCCTCACTTCGCTTCGGGACCGTAATTCAGAAATGAAGTAATAGATGGCGCTGTGTTCAATTACATCGCGCAAGCGTTTCGTGTTTTCGGTTTACCTTTATAGGTAGTCTTATGCCTTGTCGTTGTCTACAGAAGTTATCTCTTTATAAATAGTAATAGATAACAACTAGCCAATTGGGTATTTGACTAATCTCGATTTAGTAAAAAATATTGAAACTCTATTAAAATATTGGTAAATAACAACCAATGGCCAACATTTTCAGTTAAAAATGTATCGTCTAGCTGGTTTTGTGAGCATTCAAAAGTTTCATAGGCAAGTCCATTTTTTAAGTATAAAATTAAAAAAATAATAATTATATCATTGAACTACCCGTTCATTTTCCACCAACTTTTATTATACAACCATTTACTTAAACGAAACATTTGAATATAGCTACCATACAAAATTTACTAGACGCGCATACAAGAGTTTGCGTTGTGACGTCACAATACAATAGCCATTTGTATAGAGCGTTTTTGGGCTTGCCCAAAATATGTGCTCTAAAGTTGTGATATCTCAGGTAATTCAAATGAGAATCAAGTGATTCTTTCAACGATGTTTCTTAAATTGAGGCGTCTTTTGATTAAACACATAAAAAAATTTAGTCAAATACCCAATTATACTATCTTATTGTAATGCGTGAAAACATCATAATTTACTATAATGCCATATTGACAGTGCACTGTGTTAAATTATACTTTGCGAGTATGTATACTACAATAGTTAGTTCAACAGTCAGCATAATTTAGTGCGCAATGTAATTTTTATTATTATTGACAGGTTGCTTTATTCACCAACTAATTTAAGTTTAAGACCAATGTTCCAATTCACTTCTCGTACATTAATGTAAGTATTTTAAAATTGAACTGCACTCAACTAAATTAGTAGTTAAAACTGTGAGATGTTTCCTTAACTCGATACTCAACTTCGTTACTACCCCTAGTAAAGTACGTCAAGACTACAGGACTATTTAAGGGTACAAAACTATTTCTTCTTCTTGAAGCAAGATTAAACTTGAGAGCTTCAAATATTGATGGAAAGAAGTTGGCTACTTAGTAGGTATACAGAGTTCGATTAGTTTAGGTTTGGGTAATTCTGAGGCAACTAGACCGGACGAGTGAAGTTTGATCTATGGGCCAAAAGCCTTACGTACCTTCTCTTAACGAACCATTTCGTTGGCTAAAGTAAATTTAGGTCAAATCTTGCAATTAAGTCTTGGTCCGCTGCTTTCATTGATTTGAATGTTGATAGTAAGTTATGAAATGGGATTGAGCTGCTAGACATGATTGCGGTTCGCTCAATTATGATTCGGCAGATGACCAGAAATAAATAAAGGCTATTAAAGGCGCTGAGCTCTTCCAGATATACCGCAGGGAGACGTAAACGTTCCCTATAGTGTTCGCAAAAGACCCCCCCAGTTTCCCCCCAGAATTCCCCAAATGGTCCTCCAAATCCTCCCACAATTCCGGTTTTCAAAAAATCCCCCCGAAACTAAAAATCCCAGACTGTGTCCTATTATTTTCCCCTGGCCCAGGGCATTAAACGTCACCAAGGGGGAAGTCCCCCAAATTTTGACATCAGCGAGTCTCGAGCTCCTCCTGGTTATCTTGCGTCCGTATTCGAATAATGTTGGATTATTTTAGAGTGATGATCTTTGCCAGGTGGTTTAAGGTCACTATTTCACTGTTTCGATAGCACGTTTGCGCGATGTAAATTGCATAGTGACATCTACGCTAAACCACCTGCTTGATTGCTTTATACAAGGCAAGGAAAATATTATTAAATTAGAGTCAGTATAGTAAACATCTTTGATTTGCTCCGTCCATCCCCATACTTTCCAACACTTTTCGACTTCATAACTTTGTTTGGACTAGTTAATCAAATAAAATAATTCGAATCATTAGTTTATCGTTATACTCAGTATGGGTACATTCACCAATATCGGTATCGGTGTCGTGTTGTGTTGGTGTTCCATCGATCACTGTAGCGACGCCGTTTAACCATCCGACGTCAGTTTCAGGTGAGCGCAGATTAATAGTCCTATACAAATAGATTTTAGTAGTCTAAAGGGTATGGCTCGTTACATTGCCTTGTGACACTTATTTCGATTCGACTTTTGTTGCCACTTTGAACTGATTTTTGGTTCTGTACCTATTTATACAACACGCCCCGTTGGTCTAGTGGTTTAAGTACCGGGCCGTGATCTCGGGGTCCCCGGTTCGATTCCCGGGTCGAGCAAAAGTATGTTTCGAATTTTTCAAACATAGCTCGGGTTTGTGATCACCAATCCGCATTAGGCAAGCGTGGTGATTAAGCCTAATCCCATCATAGTAGCGATAACTTGATTTCTATGATGGAGGCCTTTGCCCTGCAGTGGGACAGTATATAGGCTGATACTTTTACCTATTTACTTCATCTGGATAATGACTGATGTGATGCCGCCGAACGTCATCAAGCAGTCCTTTTGAAAGCGACTGCTTGGGATCAATTAACCTGCCCATTGGTCCACTTTTGGAGGTAAAAGTGTTTATATTGTTTTAAACTTTCATAATCACGAATATTAGAATAATCATTAATTTACGGCCTTTTGCTACCATGCAACAAATTTTTGAATTTCCGGAATATCTCATAAACCATTTGAGTTACACCGTGACCTTGTCTCTTGCAACAGTGCCGCAATATCGCACTCTTAAAAATAAGGTAGGTACCCACATGGTAGCAATCGAGTAAATATTTTTTCTAAGAAATTTAGCTTATCAATCAAATGTGTTGACAGCTAAAATTGCTTAACCCAGGAACACACAAGTGCTGATAAAAGATAATAATCATCTTTCGCGCAGTCTCGGCCGGGCGATGAGCGCGGGGGACAAGATTAAAGAGCGGCCAGGATAGAGACGAATGTACCACATCCGTCTCTGCCTACCCTCCGTAGAGATTGGAAAAAGTAGCCCTGAGTGAGCTGGGCTTAGCGTTAGCTAGTTCCGCAACAAATTAGGTACAGCCTTCAAGTTATACTGTGATGTGACGTCATTACATGACAGTTTTTTTTATGTGATAGGCGGCAGACAAGCAGACGGATCACTTGGTGGTAAGCGATTGCCGGCGCCGCCTATAGATATCTAGTAGAGACACAAGTGCGCTGCCAACCTTTAACCCCCTTTTCCCCCATTTGGGCTTACGGTACCCTCCTTCATACGACGGAGCTCAGCGCAGGCGCTGCTTCACGCCGGTCTTTTATGACTTCATGGTACCTATCAGTCCGGTTTTCTGTGAAGCAAAACATAGCGCAGCCTAGCGAGATTTATACGCGTATAAATTGTATGTTCATAAAGTATGGGGAGCCATGTTTGGGCGCATCCACACCTGGCGAATGCGCCGAGTAGGTGTAGCTCGCGAACGTTGACGAGGCTGCCCGTGATCTGGGCGCGTGAATTTTAGGTTAAAATAAATAAATAAATGCACCAGACAATCACACCAATCAACCTGGTCTCAAACTAGGGCCACCCTGTACTACGATAAGTAACTGGGGGCGTCAACCCAGAATACCCAGGCCCGAGAAAATTAGAAAATGTAGTTTCCTAAATTGACTTGACCGAGAATCAAACCCGGGACCTTTGGGCAAGCACCTTAGCCACTGTGCCATCGAGGCTGTCATAATATACCCATATAAATGCAACTAAAATGCACACGCACTGCTCGCAGTTATCTTATTCGCGGCGCATTCGTCAGTTGTGGACGCACCCTTAGAATGAAACCGTTACTAAGCTGATGTTAGGCTGCCTTGGTATATTTTCACACACATCTTTGCGTTGACCTTATTAGACTATTTAAAGTATATTTTGGCCATGCCGTTTTTTTATATTGGCTTAGTAAATTGGCTTACCTCAGCCTGATGATAAGCAAGAGCAGAGCCCACGTTGCAGTTACAACGGACGCGATGACACGGCGTCACATCCGTTGGCACTGCCATACTGGCCCGCGAGATGCTTCTTCACGCTTCACCTCGAATATTCTGTTTTATTATAATGAAAAAATCAATTGGTTTCTAGTCATATCAGATGCGCCGCAGATCGTGCTGCAACAGTAGTTTTTTTTCTTTTAATATCCTTAGATACCTAAACCCTTTTTATGACGATCGCATAAAATAAAAACATAATAGCTAACGCAATTAAATTTAACAAAAAACTCCCATTAAATAATCTCAATCGTGGTCTCTATTGTTTAAATTCAGCTGGCGTGACTCAAAGAGCCCTAACGAACTCAAATAACACCATTTGAATGCATCGTGCAGACAAGTTGCTTAAATTATATTCACTTCGTTCTGGTGTCTATTCGGACCCGTTTAAATATTATTAGGTGTTAGAAACTGTCTCTCTTGTCGCAAAAATTGCTTTTAATTCTTTTTTGCACAAAAAATTGTTAGCCTCATTACTCTGCTCATCGTGGTACGTTTAGGCCATGATTCAGGTTTTTGCGAAGTCTGAGTCGTAAAATATCTTGAAGAAACCTACACGTTTCGGATAGTTTCTGGAACCATGTTTCCTCAAGACGTTTTCCCTCACCGCCGATCTAATGGTAGAAATACACTCAAACTCGTGGGTTTACAAAAATCGGAGGAACTTATTTGGATTTGAAATTACGACCTCTCTTTTGCAAGGAACGTTCTTATTTGCTTGAGTGATCTCGAATTGTGAGGTAACTTTACTAGGTGCTTGCCTTAAGATCATTCAATATTTTATATACTCATTAATCACACTCATGACAATCCAAAACACACTTTCCCTCTATGTTCCAATTCCCACAACAACTTAATTTCGTTTCAATACTTGTTTATATTCTCCAAAAGAAAAACTCTCGACCCAACACTGTTAGCTAATAAAGGCAGTATTTCAAAACTCCCTATACTATTACAAATTGTAAGGTGAATCTCCTAGCAAATTACGGCGGAGACGCACGAGGCAGACATTTTCTGTTTCATAAATCTCCATTTGGTTCCACCGCTCGGTGAATAGGCTCGTTACTCATAAATAACCGAACTCCGGTCGTTATCTTTCATTCACCGTGTGGTGTGCACACCCCCTAAAAAATCTTTTGCAAACTTTAAATTATTGTTTTCAGAGTTTTATGGCGCGATTACTGTTCCAAATTGGTTGTTTTGCGCGTATTTATTACTTTTAGGTTGAGTGTCCGTGATGTTTACTTTACGATTTGTTTACTTATTTCTTAAGTTGAACTTTATTAAAACAACATTAGGTTACATTACGTAGGAATGTGCCATTGACTAATATTTATTTATCAAATTCTTTGAAAAATTATAAGTATTATTTGGCTGGTGTAAAGTGCTGACCTCTTTATTTTATGTGATCGGTGGTAGATGAGCTGATGGCTCACCCACTGGCTATAGATATAAACGTTTTTTTCATTCATATAGACACCCGTGGAAAATGAGTGAAGACACAAGCTCGCTGTCAACCAAAACATTTACGTACACATTTATATCATGATCTGAGTAATACTCAGCACATGGTTTGTGTTGGCGACGGCCACAACCGTACTTTTTGTATTATAGTTTATGGTTTGTTTTATGTTTTTTATAGTTTGATACATGTCGTGTGTAAAATAAGTGATTGTGATTGTGTAAATAAGTTATTATATGGTGTACCTTTTATATAGTTCTTTTAATCTTCTAGGGACTCTAAGGCAATTCCCAACAAAGTGGTGTCAGTTGTGCGTGTATATAGTGTAAAATATTTAATTTTGAAATAAGTTTACTCGCGCCAAACAAGAAACTGCCTAGTGAACCCAGTGTAAAAATCTTGAAATTCCTGTCCGAATTTTTTTGCCCGACTTGTCCCCTGCTATATATCGGAGGAACGGGGCATATGAGTGAGTACAGCTACTGACACTGTTTTATTTAAACGACTGTGCGGTGGACACAGCCACGCGCGTATCTATAGCTATCTACATAACACCCCCTAAGCGGGAAACACTCCTATTTCCAACTGCCTATTCTTTTTTTTTTATGTGATAGGTAGCAGACGAGCAGGCGAATCACCTGATGGTAAGCAATTGCCGCCGCTCATGGACACTTGCAACACCAGTGGAGTTATAAGTGCGTTGCCAACATTTGGTACCCTCACTCAATTCCACGTCTGCTTCACGCCGGTTTTCTGTGAGGCAGTGGTATCACTCCGGTCGAGCTGGCCCATTCGTGCCGAAGCGTGGCTCTCCCACAGTTCAAATCGGTGGCATGAAACATTTGTGTCGGTCCCCAGAGCCGGTGCTGCAGACGATGGCGATGATCGCGCAGGTGCACGCGGCATGTGGCGGCGCAACGGGTTCGCGCTGCTCAACCAGCTGTTCTTCTACCACAACGTCAAGTGCCGCGCCGAGATGCTGGACCGCGATGTGCTCATGCTGCAGGTAAATGACGAACTTGGGGCTATCATACAGGTTGTATCTGCGAACATTTAATCCCTAAGTAAATATTGCGCTTAAAAAATTTCTCGGACGTTCAGGTGGGACTCGAACCTTCCGCAGACCGGGCAGATATGCTACCACTTTACACCATCCGAACCCCTTACTAAGCCGACGAATTTCGTAAGTGCTTAACTCGCCATGAGCTGACGATAGTCTTATCAATATTGTAGATATACATATACAATATCCAGTGGAAACATTATTGCAAATATTTGACCACTAGTTAATGAAACTGCTAAAAATAATAAGTGCAATATTTACTTAAGAATAAATTGCAAAGAATTGCTATACAAAAATAAAAATCATACAGGTGTAT
>JABMDO010000438.1:0-31610 GCA_014851415.1 Cnaphalocrocis medinalis
TTAAAACTCTGCTTCTCAAGAAAGTATCTTCTTCAATTGTTTGGTCACTCCGCTTCAGTGGAAACCAGGCTCAGATTTGGCATTATCATAATACCTGCATTATTATATTTTTGCTTTTATTTAGTACCAAATTATTTGCTTGCCAAATAGCGGGAAATAAAAAAGTTTTATTTGAATCAAAACACCATTAGTATTTTGTGACTTGGATATTCTATTGCCCAGTACCAGGTCCGGTCTTAAGGTTTGGGAAACACTAACTAGGGTAACCATGTCATTGTGTACCCAGTTGTATAAACCTCTCATACAAATTATGGAGTGACAGGTCATGATTTATTAAGATTCGATATCGATTAAAATAACAATTAAACTTACAAGGACAGAAAAATTTAACAAATGTGTTTGAAAAATTTCGTTGCTGTGTTCAACCTAACCGCTGCTATCATTAAGAATCAAATTTCATGATTAGCCAGTTAGACTTTAGCTGTCCACTGCTGGACCTAAGCACAAAACATATATTTAACCCCCTCTACCCTCATTTGGGCCTCCGGTGCTCTCACTCACTCGACAAAACACAACGCAGGCGTTGATTTATGCCGGTTTTCTGTGAGACCGTGGTACCCCGGACGAACCGGCCCATTCATGCCAAAGCGCGGCTCTCCCACGGTAAACCACACTACAAGTTTCATTCATGCGCGCGAGCAGAATCTCGTCTTTAGATATCTACCAGTCTATCTACCAGTCCATGCTGCCAATAAACCCTACAAAGGGCTATGCCCAAATTTCAGAGTGGTTTTGGCTAAATAGCGCACACCTATAATTGTATGCGCAAAATATAGATATAATGTAATTATTGTTATGAGGTAATCATGAAATAAGTAAAAGTCGGAATTTCATTTAAAAAATGTTCTTTATTCATCGTCATAAACAATTAAGACGTCATTCAGAAATTGCGCAGATGCTGCTATATTACTTTCATGGCGAGCCCATCCCAAATACCAGATCACCGACAAGACGTGGGCACAGGCATCCCACAGTTCGACGGCCTACAATACAATTGCAACAGTATTGTTGTATTGCTGCACAACCTGTATTATTACTGTTGATCAAGATCAACCACCGATCGGATTTATCAACACAAATAAATGCAACCTTAATTAATGCAAGTTCAAAAACTTACCTCACGAGGTGCAATTTGACGAGTAATCTATTCTAATATCTTATCTAATACGATCCCACGAGGTCTGGTATTTGTCAATGTGTGTGATCTTCTGCGTAAAAGCCACCGTTCACAGGAGATACATACATGTGTATGACCAACAATTGGTGCACTTTGTTGATCTGCAGAAGTAGGCTGTCTTATTTCACTCCAAGCTGCTGTCCAACAAGAAATTACACACCATGTCGTCGCTTGTTAATACTGTTGCAATGAAAAGCCCTTAAATACAATCATATTGTCCACTGTAAATTGTTAAATATCAAAAGATATTACGATAATTATTTACCACTGCATTAATCCATAATTGAATGAGATTTTGCACCTCAGCGATAATGGCGGGCGTGTGGTTGCGGAGGAAGCGGGAGCGGAATCCATGTTCAAGCCAAGGTCGTCAGGATTAGATCGATCACCGGAGTCCATTTTATGCCAATTCGTGTTTTACTTAATAAAAATATTATACTCAATTTCAAAAGTTCAAAACTCGAGAATTAACGTGAATTTACGTAAAATGACGTTTGACGTATTGTAATTGGCATAGATAAATAATATAAGTAAGTGGGTTGCCACTAAATATAACAATCGATACCTATTTAATAAATGAAACAGTAATCAATATCGATTGTTTCAAATTATTAAAAAAATACATTCATATTGTTTGATGTGTACCTAATTGTTATCCTGGGATATTTATTAATTATTATTTTTTACTTTATTGGCTCCATTCAGCCTGGTGGTAAATAAAATGGTAGCCACGGTAGACAATGGATGAAGTATCCTCATGGTATCCTATCCGTTGGGTTTGCCATGCTGGCCCCAAGCGTGACGCAGGGAATCTGTCACGACACTGGATAAAAAAGCGCGAAAGACGGTAACCTCCCCTATTTCTCAATTATGGTTTACCCCCGCTGAGTCTCCGGTACCCTCACTCACTGAAAAAACACAGCAGTTAGGCTGCTTTTGACTTTTGACATGGTGACATTATGGGAAATCATGAGCTGTTATTAATTGTTCTATTTTGAATAAATAAAGAAAATAACGCGTCCTTAGGTACTTTCATTTAGATCTTTAAAATCAGCCCCCTGAGTAGTGGTGTGTACTCTAATCGATAAGAATCGATTTAATTGACGTTTGGCTCTAAAATGGCAACTCAGCTCTGCACTTCCAGGAAAAGAATGATTCCTGTGTTAGTGAGCTCAATTCAAAACTATTTAGTGTGATAAATTATTTTGGACTTTAGGGGTAAAACGAATATGTTGACAAATAAAAATAATTAAAAACATAATTTTTAACCAAAATCTTTTTTTGGGCGGGCTATTGGCCATTTATGGGCATCGTGCTTTATTCACAAACTTGATTACGTTTCAATAAAAGGTTTTGCGTTGAAAACAAACAAAATTCTATCACGAAAACGCGCTGAATTATTTATTAGAGATGTGTATGAATGAATATTTGTTTGAATATGTGATGGGCTAGATGTGTTGTGCATGTAAATAATTCAGCTTTTGTTAAATTGCGTTATGTTAAAAAAATATTTTGTGTAAATAAAATAAAATTTCGAAAAATTCAAGTTAATAATTTGAAAAATGTTAGTGACGTAGCGCGGGCATCGCCTGGAGCCAAAGACTGTTTTGCTGCCCGAAACCTTCAATTAAATTTATTACGTATTTAATAATTAAAATAAGTCAGTGTGGTTGGCTTTTCGAAAGAATTTCTCTTTTTTTGCTTCCTGTTGGGTACACCCTATTCTATCCTAAGCAAACAGTACCAGATGGGAACCCTAGCAGTAGACATTCGATTTGCGCTGCGACAAATGTCTTTTCATGAATAATTTCTACTGCGCCAACGACATTATATCTGCCAATCTCAGCTCTATTTCTTTTCATGTTATTACAATAGTACAAAATTAAAAAAAAAAACTATTTACGTTTTTTCGATTTTTGGACTATGTGTAACTATTCGAGCTTTTTATTTTATGTGCCAACATGTGACAATCAAAGTTTGTGCAGGGCCTGGTCGACAATTCAAACCTAATTTTGTATAGAAATTTTATATTTTTTAGGAAAAAAGATAGAAAAATTTGCAAAGACCTTTTTATAACCTACTTTAAAGTTAGCCGATGACGTGTGGGGTCACCACTTCTAACCTATGTCCTAAAAAAACCTAACATCGTTTAAATAATTCATTTTACCTGCAGTTTGTCATTTTCCGAAAGTTGATCAACTTCCTATTTTTTTATTTTTTTTATGTGATAGGTAGCAAACGAGCAGGCGGATCACCTGATGGTAAGCAATTGCCGCCGCCCATGGACACTTGCAACACCAGTGGAGTTACACGTGCGCTGCCAACCTCTAATCCCCTTCCCCTCCCCGAGTGAGCCTCCGGTACCCTCACTCACTCGGCGAAACACAGCACAGGGGCTGCTTCGCGCCGGTTTTCTGTGAGGCAGTGGTATCACTCCGGTTGAGCCGGCCCATTCATGCGAAGCGTGGCTCTCCCACAATTAGAGCGTGGCTATCCTAGGAAATAGATCAACTAATGATTGAGATTATTTCTCAGTGATATGCATTCCTTCTCCTTAAAATCTGACTACCTACTAATCGGTCCAGGTCCAGATCGGTCCAGGTAAAATCCTAAATTGTATACATATTTTTGGAGTTGACTGTACAAGCAAGAATTATTTTTTACATCACATTGTTCCTTTCCACCCGTTAACAAGCGTGGAATGAAACGCCTGTGTGTGTGACAGTTGGAGTTATTTATTGTCGCTTACGAAAATTGAGAAACTTTTATTCGGATATCTAGGCATTTTATTCTGCTTTGGAATAGGTACCTACCTTTTCGGGAGACACAAGGGATATGGCGTCACGGCCAAGGAGAAAATATGCCAACTTATTTATGCATTACTCGTATAATCAGTATGAAAATACTTTGGGGTATCGCGCGTCATGAGGGTTTTCCTAGGAAGTGTATGTGGAAATGTACCTAACGGGAGATTCCAGGTTCTGATTCGAGCAAATCTATGAATCTTTTCTACCAATAGTTTGATGGTGAAGGGAAAACATCGTGAAAAAACATTTCGGATAGTTTCTGAAACATCATTTTCTTTTAAAGGGTTTCGAAGGTCAGACGGTAGTCGCTTCATTGACATAACCAGTCTCAAATACTCGGATTCTACGGATCATGGTCCAAGCACACTAAGGCTACATCGTAACGGATTTGGATGCAACCGGGAATAGGTACGCTAAGATGGCGTTGATTCCCCATCTCCTCTCCCTCTTTGGCCATCTTTGAGCGTCTGCGGAAGGTTCCCTAGAGACCCATGGCAGCTTTTTTCTGGGAGAGTAGGTAGGTCCTGCTATCTGCTACACTTTGGTCGCCAGAATCTTGCTATCAATGAATAGTAAGCTAAATACTACCACAAATGTTGGTAAATGTAGGGTTTATAATACTAAAAATCTTTCTCTTCAACGAATTGTACTCCACAATTAATGTATTCATCACAACATTCCAGAGACTGAACTACGGGATATGGTGAAAGAAGTGGACCAGGATGGCAACGGAACGATCGAGTTCAACGAGTTCCTCCAAATGATGTCCAAGAAGATGCGCGGGGCTGATGGAGAAGACGAGCTTAGAGAGGCATTCAGGTAATATAACGTCGTCGTCATTCAAGTACTTCATATTTAAACGGGACTAAACGCGAGTAGATTTGTTATGTTGTACATTCTAGCACTTACTGCTTGAAGTTTCGACTGCGTTACAACAGACGTGGTCACAAGCGGACTGAAGGCGCACGGCGTCGTTGCTACGCCCGGCTTGTGCATCTTCGGATACCCTCTTATCCCAGTCCCAGTATATGAAGTACTTGTATAATGCAACGCGAAAGTTTAAAAACATATGTCATCGTCATTGTTTCAACGAATACCTGTCTATTGCTGAACACAAACCTCTCTCCTAACCGGCTACCGAGCCAGTTAAGGGGAGAAGAATGTTCCCCTTCAAGAGGGAAGATCTTCCGCTGAGTTGGGTGGTATTAGCAAGTGACCATGGTCCGGTTAACCATCTCGGTTTGTTGTATATATCCCAAGATATGAGGAGCTTTCGCGATGTAGAATCGTATTAGAATTTGAATCTTTTATGGAACACACACATATGCTTTTGGTTGGATATTACTGTAGTGGCGAACTTCTTCCTTCGGGCGATGGTAGTGTCGCCACACAGTCAAATCAGTCTTACTGAGGACTTGTCATCGAATAGACGGTCCATTCTTCTCACGTGTTTTCTCTCCTGATTCCAGGGTATTCGACAAAAACAACGACGGGCTGATCTCTTCAGTGGAGTTGCGGCACGTTATGACTAACCTTGGCGAGCGGCTCAGCGAAGAGGAGGTGGACGACATGATCCGCGAAGCTGACCTTGATGGAGACGGCATGGTCAACTACGATGGTATGTAGTTTGCTAATTCGGTTGGCTATGCTGGTGAATCTGGTTCTCTTTTGGATTACATCATTTCTGAAGTGGTCTTTCAGAGATACTCCGAGCATAGCCCTTCCCATAGCTCTTTGAGCGACTTTATTCTGGTGGACTAGTCCAGCCGTGAGATAATTTATCTAGATGATATGATGATTAAGGAACTGCTAGACCTTACTGTGTTGCCTCAACTACTTAAACTGATCTGATATTTCCACTTTCTCAATTCCAGAGTTCGTGACAATACTGACGTCGAAAAACTAGTATGCAGAGCAAAGGCCCAAGAGAGACCCTATCCCTCCACCGCCGCGCCAGAGTCCTCGACAGGATTTATATAAGTACGGAGGGAAAGAAACTCTTATCTAGTTCTACAGTGTTTAGCTATCTACGGTCTCGTAGGACGCTTTGGCAGTGGCAGTGTATACGTACATGTGAACGTTTGGTTGTATGGGGAAGGTGAAGGCGTGTCGATGGCGCTTGTGAAGGCGGGATCTAAGCGCCAGAGATATGTAGACTGGATGAAGATTTTTGTACAGTTGCGTCTGTTAAATTGTTTAACCTTGACTTTTATGCCAATGAATGGTTCATGTTCGAGGTTGTATACATGTTAGGAGACGTCAGTGTACTTATGATAGGGAATATGCAATTAGGACGATTGTACAGAATCGCTGATATCGACAGGTTGTTCATTATAATTCTCCCAACTAGAATAAAGAAGAGAATTGCACCTTCCCTTTAGTTTGTAACTTCGCAGGATAATTTCTAATCATGGACGAAGTTGAAGTAGGAAAGACAGAATCTAAATGTCTGAAAAAAAAAAGTAAATAACAAAGTTTTTATCATCGGGGATTGATTATAATCGCCAATAAAAAAAATGGTTTAACTAATAAAAATACCTTTTGTAACTAAATACTGGTCAATATTCAAAACTTGCATATTTTACATAATATTGTCAAAGTAAGTATAGGATGTATCAGTCTGTGAATATTTAAACCCTTTAAGTACGTCTTCTACCTGTCACTCTCAAGAGCATTGGTTCTATAACATTTGGAAGTTCACATAAAAAAGCAAAATAAAGTTTTCATACAAAGTTGGTCACGTGACTTGCTATTTTATAAAAGGCAGTCGAAAAATTATTTAATAGTCAGAACAGAATGGTTGACATGATGATGAATGATAAAGGAACAAAATTGCATATTCCCTATTTAAAAAAAAAGCACGTCATAACGTGAAAAATCTAAACACCATCTTGTCCAAGTTTTGCCGTCCCCAGTGTTACTTGCGGCATTTTATTTGTTTCAAAATGGAGAAGGAATTGTCCCCATTACTTCCACACAGCACGCGAGGAACCAACTTAAAGAAATACAAAATAAGTAGAGCTTCATGTAGTCACATATTAAATAAGTGGTGCAAAACAGACTCAGATTTAGATTATGGCGTTCTGTAAAATAAAAATTCCCTAATGAAATCAAAAAAAAAAAAAAATGGAAATAAGTAAATAATTTAATTTTTCCATATTTGAAAGTTTTTAAAATACCTACATACTTTATTTATTTATCAATTTTATTTTATTTATTAGGGAAATTTACGAACCAATTTTCTAATGTGAAAAGCAATATTTAAACTAATGCTAATTAATTACAAATTTGCACAGATAGAATTGACAAGTTAAACAAGGTTTTATCAAAATTTTTAAAGGTATGTGATGAAATAAAAAAACAAGGTACTTTATTTATTTTTATATTTAACTTACAAATAATTTTTTTTCTACTCTGTTATTTTTTTTTTATTATTTTAAGCACTTTTAATCCTTCCATTTTTAGCTGGTTTTTATTCAAAAGATTTAATTTTAGAAATATTTCTATATTAGTCTCTTTAAGAAACTTTTTTTTTTATATTTATGTTTTACAGAACGTCCATTATTCTGGCTGTAGTTGACCTAATACGTAGAACCCTAAGCAAATAACTATACCTAAAAGTATGGCCCTTGTTCTAAAAATAAGAACTAGGAAAGAACTGGAAACTTAAATTAAGATAAATTTTATTGAAAAAAAAAAGATGGGTACCTATATAATATCCCATACATTCACCTGAATTCCTACTATTGACAAGCTTGTGTTACAAAATACTTATTCAGAGTGTTCGTATTTTTTTTCTTTCGCGTACCACATTATGTGTAGTATTATTACAGAGGTTTTTGAAAAATATGATTAGTTTGTGAATCAGTTTGTAAAATATTAAAACTTTTAAGCACAATTTGTCTACAAATCTAGTGTGGGTCACGTAGTAACGACAAATAAAGAAGGCAAAACTGCTCAATTTTTGAATCTTAGTTTTGAATTTCCAGTTTTATTCTTATATTGAATGAATTGAAATAATTTGATAGACCAGTATTTGACCAGCATCTAAAAAAAATACGTATAAGTCTGAAACGTATAAGAATTTTAGGGCTTACTCTGCAACAAATTGCGTTTGTAGTAGCATTCTTTATATTATGCCACGGAAAGCAGGGTTAACTGCCATCCATTCTTGTATTTTATACTTGAATATTACCTAAAACAAAAAATATGTTTTTAAACATAATTTTTATCAACTCGCTTTGAAAGACAATTAATTTAGAATACCATTGTTTAATTTTAAAATATATTAATATTAACGTTTGATATTACCTGAACAATTTTTTTTTACAAATAATTATTTGAGCAACCAATTAAAATTTTACGAGTATCATTATTATTTTACGTACTCGTGTAATATTCAAGAATTAAATACAAGCAATAAACGTTTTATTTGCATGTTGTAGGTAATACTTACCTTAACTATTGAAATGTCTACTTTTACCTAAGAAAAATAATAATAGTTAAACTTTTTACATAATTATTCACAAGAACAAAACCTTGTATAATACTCCAAACTGGATTTTAGGAGTGAAAATAGTTCTAGATTTCATCAAAATATAGTCAATATAATTTACAGTGATTTATAAATATATTATCATTGTAATTATACATTATACACTATGAAATACGACAATGAAACCGTTTTAATTATAACATTTTCTAGCAACATTATTTAAACTGTCAAAGTTGATGCATAACTTTATGTTCATCAATTTTGACACAATGATTAGCTACGTTAAATATTTAAATACCAAGTTTTAGAAAACTGTTACCTCTACTCTACATTTAAGAAGTAATCGGCCATAGATAAGTACTTAAATAAATAAAAAATAGATGTCAACAAAAACTTTGGTTGTGTCAACATTTTTTCAGTAAATTAATAGGACGTGATAGTATGGTCATAACTTAACCACACCATTACAAATAATGTGTATGTATACCTAGCTAGATTCCCGTACGTATACACGTTGTTTGAGCATGTGTAGTTCTAGTTGATATTGTGTATTCAAATTGTTCTGATGGTTTTCGTTAGTCTTCCATTTGGCGAAGGTTGACTGAAAAATGATGAGCCAAATAAAAACAGAGTTCATTAATGTTACGAGGAAACGAAAAAAAAAATATTTATAAAATGAAAAACTAGTCATGAAATTAATTGTAAGATTTTTTATTTAATTGGTTCAAATTTGAAGAGTTTTAAAATTTATATAGGCACAAGAAAAGGGTACTTTTAAATTGTAACGAAATAGTGAAATTTCTACATTTTGCTAAGCTAAAGACTAAGGTGTTTTAGTGGAAAATGTAAGATTTTTAATTGTAGCGTTTTTTATTCGTCACATGATAATTTATTAATTATGAACTGTATCATTTAGTAATAAATTTAAATTATTTAAGGAAACTTACGCGAAAGACTATGTAACTAAGTCATTGTATAACGCGTCTGTTAAATATTTGAAAGGCCACGTTGATTAATTACAAATAAAATAAAAACAAGATCTATTCATAGAAGTGTTTCCGTCACGTTATAACACTGTGTTTCACACCAAGTTTGTTAAATTTTATTTCTGAGCGTAAGTAAAAATGTTAAGAAATACTATATTTTAATAGTTAATTTATTATTAATCTTATTGCTTAGTTAAGTTAAAAAGTTCACTGATTATAACTAAAACGTAATTCATTATTTATAGAGCAAATAAAATTATATTAACAAATATATTTATTCTCATTCTCTTCAGTTTTTAATCTGATCTGATAGACTGTCACACCTTAGAACAATTTTTGTGGGACAGTAATAATATCTTTGTTCAAATAGAGAAAATCTTAGGGTGGTACCTATTATATTAGTTGTGCTGTAAAAAGCTTTTAACTTGAAGTCACGGGCTTCCTTACTACGAACTATTTTAATATTTATTGCAACATCATATTTATATTACTATCTAACATACTATTCCATACTTTGTATTTCAAGATTTTAAATTACGTTACAAAATAGATGGACAATAACAAAGAATATATAACATATTTATATTTTAAATATTAGAGGAATTATTAGTTAAAAACATTAAAACATTGTGAAATTATAACATCACATATCACAAGCAATAATTATAAATCGCATTATTCAAGATTATATTTACAAAATAAATTATATTATTTATTAAATTTTAGGTCAGAGTAAAAAGTAATAAATTATTATGAGTAAAATATATCAATATTGAATTTTATGTCAACAAAAACTTTGGTTGTGTCAACATTTTTTCAGTAAATTAATAGGACGTGATAGTATGGTCATAACTTAACCACACCATTACAAATAATGTGTATGTATACCTAGCTAGATTCCCGTACGTATACACGTTGTTTGAGCATGTGTAGTTCTAGTTGATATTGTGTATTCAAATTGTTCTGATGGTTTCGTTAGTCTTCCATTTGCGAAGGTTGACTGAAAAATGATGAGCCAAATAAAAACAGAGTTCATTAATGTTACGAGGAAACGAAAAAAAAATATTTATAAAATGAAAAACTAGTCATGAAATTAATTGTAAGATTTTTTTATTTAATTGGTTCAAATTTGAAGAGTTTTAAAATTATATAGGCACAAGAAAAGGGTACTTTTAATTGTAACGAAATAGTGAAATTTCTACATTTTGCTAAGCTAAAGACTAAGGTGTTTTAGTGGAAATGTAAGATTTTTAATTGTAGCGTTTTTTATTCGTCACATGATAATTTATTAATTATGAACTGTATCATTTAGTAATAAATTTAAATTATTTAAGGAAACTTACGCGAAAGACTATGTAACTAAGTCATTGTATAACGCGTCTGTTAAATATTTGAAAGGCCACGTTGATTAATTAACAAATAAATAAAAACAAGATCTATTCATAGAAGTGTTTCCGTCACGTTATAACACTGTGTTTCACACCAAGTTTGTTAAATTTTATTTCTGAGCGTAAGTAAAAATGTTAAGAAATACTATATTTTAATAGTTAATTTATTATTAATCTTATTGCTTAGTTAAGTTAAAAAGTTCACTGATTATAACTAAAACGTAATTCATTATTTATAGAGCAAATAAAATTATATTAAACAAAATATATTTATTCTCATTCTCTTCAGTTTTTAATCTGATCTGATAGACTGTCACACCTTAGAACAATTTTTGTGGGACAGTAATAATATCTTTGTTCAAATAGAGAAAATCTTAGGGTGGTACCTATTATATTAGTTGTGCTGTAAAAAGCTTTTAACTTGAAGTCACGGGCTTCCTTACTACGAACTATTTTAATATTTATTGCAACATCATATTTATATTACTATCTAACATACTATTCCATACTTTGTATTTCAAGATTTTAAATTACGTTACAAAATAGATGGACAATAACAAAGGAATATATTAACATATTTATATTTTAAATATTAGAGGAAATTATTAGTTAAAAACATTAAAACATTGTGAAATTATAACATCACATATCACAAGCAATAATTATAAATCGCATTATTCAAGATTATATTTACAAAAATAAATTATATTATTTATTAAATTTTAGGTCAGAGTAAAAAGTAATAAAATTATTATGAGTAAAATATATTCAATATTGAATTTTATTGTCAACAAAATAAATTTTATCTTACCACATCAATTCAGAGTTTAAAATTTATAAAATATAAGAAATTATTTTATTGAAGTTTTTATAATGAAATTAAATGCAAAAATATATATTCCTGAAATAATTCTAACCACGTATACTAAGTACATAATAAGCTTTTCCATTTTATTATTTACATAATATTATTTTACATGTGAAAGTTTTACCTACATTCTTCTATTTTAACATTCGTTCATTTGTCTGATCGTAATCTTTGGTTTCAATGTCTTATACAACGTGTTTGGTAAATGGTATAACATACCGAAAGGTGCGTGTACAGCCCGTGTATGGAAACCCTATGCCGATGTCAAAAGTTGGAAATTGTGAAAAAAAAAAAATCCGATTTTCCCATACAAAAGTGGAAATTGTTTATTTACAAAACTAAAATTGACAACCCTGATTTATCAATGACATGACTCCTTCTACTTAAATCTATGGGATTCCCCGCTCTTACACCTCTCTAGTTGAAGACAATCATGTTGCCCTGGTACTTTTTTCGGACAGAATGCCGGCGGCGGCGCCGGCCGCAGCTGCGTAAAAGTTTAACCTGCGCATTCAAAAATAAACTGATATTCCTACCTTTTTAGTTGAGATGATCCCAGTTATTAGTACCTCAGGTAGTACCTAGGTATCCGAATCCAAATAAGGAAATCACAAAACAAACACCTTTTATCAAAACAATGACATGATTTAAAACACAATTCACAGCACAATCACCACAGATTTAATTTTTATCCATAATCGTTTTTGAAACAAAACTAGCTAGTTACGACAACTGTAAACCAAAAAATTTTATTCACTGACTTCCAACCCATGAATTCCACGGTTTTGGTTTGGATAACTTATTAACAGTCGGGTCTATCATTGGATGACCTTCGCAGCTGCGCTCGCGCCTGTGGTGTGCAGCCACACACCACACAACCGCAGGTTCACCAAACCCCGGAAACAAGCCAAGGACGGGAGAGTGCGTGGGCTGTTTGGTCTACAGTCCACATGGCGGTCATGGTAGAAGCACGTAGAAGCGTCGAGCGGCTGCTAGGTTCCCGTCCGTAGCTCCAACACCATGATCATATCGATGTAAATGGTGTCACTGTACGACGAACTCATTTTTGATACAAAGTATCTACTAGTTTTGCCAAAAATTACAAACAGAAATCGCGCGCGGTCAACAGAAAAAATGCAACTGATCGGCATTTCTTTTGTCATTTGCCGAAAGGTGAAAAGTCTGGCAGCGCCACCGGTCGCCGAACGGCAGAAACCGAAAATTAAAGCGAGAGAGAGAGAAGCGCCATTGAACACATTTCGACTTTAGGGATGTACGTACATGATGTAGAAATTTTAATCGATAGTGTAAATTCCTTGAGAGAGCCACGCTTCGGCATGAATTGGCCGTTACGACTGGATTTTTTACCTGGCAAAGGTGGTGATTTATTTACCGGGGAAAGCTAAGCTTCGGTATGAATTGGCCAGTTCGTCCGAACTATTATCTGGCAAAAGTAATGATTTATTTATCGTGGGATAACCACGGTCCGGCATGACCTAGCCGGATCAGTCGAATTATTCCTACGGGCACACATAAAACCAGGACATGGATGTAACCCCTATGGGCGGCAGCAATCGCTAACCATCAGATGATCCGTCTGCTCGTCTGCCATTTATCCAATAAATGGTAAAAAATATGAAACAATTTTAAGAAGTAGTTTATCAATACTTTACATAAGGAATGTTTTAATTTATTTTTGAGAGTACTTTTTTGTAGTGTTATTAACTTATTATCTCCATAGAAGTGGTAGGTATTTTTTATTGTTGCTTTAAGTTCACGTTTAGCTCTACTTTAAAAGATAATTTCAAGTGTACAGTAAGTAAACAAGTACAAGCATTTAGTAACTCTGGGTTAGATTACAATTAATTTGAAGTATTTTTTTTTTATGTGATAGGTAGCAGACGAGCAGGCGGATCACCTGATGGTAAGCAATTGCCGCCGCTCATGGACACTTGCAACACCAGTGGAGTTACAAGTGCGCTGCCAACCTTTTATCCCCTTCCCCCGGGTGGGCCTCCGGTACCCTCACTCACTCGGCGAAACACAGCACAGGGGCTGCTTCACGCCGGTTTTCTGTGAGGCAGTGGTATCACTCCGGTCGAGCCGGCCCATTCATGCCGAAGCGTGGCTCTCCCACAGTTAATGTAATTTAAAATTAAGATCGGAAATATTGTTAATCTAACGTTTCGGATTACAAAATGTTATTTAGTACTAACTACTAGGATTGCAGAAGTTGACATCGATAACCGAAAAAATGGTGATTCACATCCCTAAATCTTATTGAGTGTGTGTGTGTAGTAAGGGTAAAACTACAGATCAAAAAAACAGAATGGTCAAAAAGCCCGCGCATTTAGTACTTTAGTACACGAAACCTCGTGGCGCGAGCGCTGCGGACGCCGGGAGTTTCGAAGCAGCTTCTCCCGCTTTGGGCGCGAGTTGATGGCGTGCTTTTTAATTCCAAACCCATACCTAACTTCTACTTGAAATAAACTGCCTTTCCCAGCAGCAGCAAACAGTCAGCATTCTTAACATTTTAGATTGTTTTTAACAACTTTGTAATTGTGAATGTGTGATAAAACATTTTACAAAATAAACACATTTGGTCGGTACATTTCGAAGATTATTTTTCTTTAATTCATGACTCTCTCGCTTGTTTTGATTTTAGGCATTAAATGAGAGATTTCGTTCCTTCTGTACAGTGCAATTTCTAACGCCTGGTACAAGGCGGGGCTTATTTACAACTGTTCTTTGTTTGTGTGTGTGTAGTAAGGGTAAAACTACAGATCAAAAAAACAGAATGGTCAAAAAGCCCGCGCATTTGGTACTTACAAGAGTCCTCGCGGCGAGCGCTGCGGGCGCTGGGCCGGGCGTTTCGAAGCAGCGTCTCCCGCTTTGGGCGCGAGTTGATGGCGGGCTCTTTAATTCCAAACCCATACCTACCACACTACTTAAAAGAAACTGCCTTTCTCAGCAGCAGCAAACAGTCAGCAATCTTAACATTTTAGATTGTTTTCAACAATTTTGTAAATGTGAATGTGTGATAAAACATTTTACAAAATAAACACTTTTGGTCGGTACATTTCGAAGAATTTTTTTCTTTAAATCATGACTCTCTCGTTTGCTTTGATTTTAGGCATTAAATGAGAGATTTTGTTCCTTCTGTACACGGCAATTTCTAACGCCTGGTACAAGGCGGGGCTTATTTACAACTGTTCTTTGTTTGTGTGTGTGTGTAGTAAGGGTAAAACTACAGATCAAAAAAACAGAATGATCATTTGGTACTTACTTACAAGATTCTTCGCGGCGAGCGCTGCGGGCGCTGGGCCGGGCGTTTCGAAGCAGCGTCTCCCGCTTTGGGCGCGAGTTGATGGCGGGCTTTTTAATTCCAAACCCATACCTACCTACTACTTAAAAGAAACTGCCTTTCTCAGCAGCAGCAAACAGTCAGCATTCTTAACATTTTAGATTGTTTTTAACAACCATTTTGTAATTGTGAATGTGTGTGTTTTTTTTATGTGATAGGTAGCAGACGAGCAGGCGGATCACCTGATGGTAAGCAATTGCCGCCGCTCATGGACACTTGCAACACCAGTGAAGTTACAAGTGCGCTGCCAACCTTTTATCCCCTTCCCCCCGGGTGGGCCTCCGGTACCCTCACTCACTCAGCGAAACACAGCACAGGGGCTGCTTCACGCCGGTTTTCTGTGAGGCAGTGGTATCACTCCGGTCGAGCCGGCCCATTCATGCCGAAGCGTGGCTCTCCCACAGTTGAAAACATTTTACAAAATAAACATTTGGTCGGTTCATTTCGAAGATTGTTTTTCTTTAATTCATGACTCTCTCGCTTGCTTTGATTTTAGGCATTAAATGAGAGATTTTGTTCCTTCTGTACACTGCAATTTCTAACGCCTGGTACCTAGGTGATTGACCTCATATTGATTTACGAATGAAATCAGCTGTTTTTAGGGTTGTCAACGACGATTTTTGCGTTAAAACTTCAGTGCCTAATTACTCGGAAACGGTAGCAGATTAATTTTTCTTACTATTTTTCCAAAGCCTCCCAAGGCAAGCCCTATTTACAGTTTTCGGTATGTTATACCCCTTCCCTTACAGGTTGTATAAAATAGCTTAAATATCATACATTTGTTTTAAAAAGAATAAAAACATAGGAAAATAAAAATTGGTAGGTAATGGGAAACTAAACTGAACGTAAATAGGTGAGTATTCTAAATTCTCAACGCAAAATTTTATGAGGTCTATTTATCAATTTAGTTATTTTTCTAAAAAAAACTATGTTATGATGCTTTATAAATATTGGACTTGGTCGAGACAACTTGATATAAAAAATAATCAATCTTATTAATATTGACCACGTCATAATTTATTTTGCTAAGTAGATAAATATTTTTCAGCTATGTAAATTGCTTAACAAAGTCCTTGATTGGTTCTTAAAATTGCCAAGTACATACATACATTCAACGTGTAATATGTTTAATCAATGAAAGAAAAAAAATCGACTGGCTAAATAACATCTTGTGTAAAAAATAGGAACGATTTGGATAGATGTTATTAAAATTTTTAGGTACGTCGATATGAAATAATATTTCCCAAACAAAATATAATAATAGGTAACCCTGTCTGTTATGTCTACGCTTTATCTCACTTTGGCAAATTGGTAAAAATATACTTATTTTATACCTACTATAAGCACGTAGTCCCAAATTGTTCAGCATTATTGGCACGTGGCTATTTTGAATTAAAAAAATGAGTTTCACACTTTGAAGATTAAAGTAGTCTGTTCCGTCATCGCACTTTCTTCCTAAACGATTAGTGATTTTCAAATTAGGAATTTCAGCGTTCGAAATTTAAATCGTATTTTTAATCGATGTTTCTGTGTTGATGAGTAATGCAGAAACAAAACGCAGCCATTTTTATGGTTTGTCATGCATTCCGTGCTTCCGAGTGTGATATATCGACATTCGGAGGGCAGTTGAACGTCATCGCTCTGTAAGGACACACCTCATTGCGCGCGCGCCGAAAAGGACGCTTCCCACATGCCCTGTTGAGAGTGATTGTGCTAATCCTAAAAACAATCGAACTGTGTGTGTACTAAACCCGAACCTAGGAGCTGAGGTGCTTGTAGCTGTCCCGAAGGTGGAATCGTCCATCGTTATCTACTCAAGGTACGTGAGTGCATGATATTGTTGCTGCGTACCTTCTCGATTCAGAACATCGATCTCCCAATAGCAGGCAGGCCATCCAGGTCTGACCCTGATGTAGCAGAAAGCCACTGGTCGGTTACTCCTTTGTACTAAAAGGTTTTGTGTGCAGTGCGTATGCTACATTCTTTCTGGTGCCGAAACCCGGGACGGTTTCACCTAACACGTGTTTTTTACTTTTCCGAATTTCATCATTTTTGCGTGGTATTTCTGGTTAGTTATAACTTTGTAATCGGTAAATCAAATTACCCCTTTATTATCGGTTATTGGTTGCAAAGTTTATCATAAAATCGGAATATTCGTTTGCAAAATTCGTTCGGTATCAGTACCTACATACCTACAGGTTACCTCATATCGATTTAACCACCACCTTCTAGGTTCGTATCGTAAATATCGGCTAAGATTTGTCTTGAATTGCTGTAGGATCAAAATTAAGCAAACAATCAAAACTTATCGGTGTTTAATTTTACCTATCGGCTTACAGTAATTTCATAATTGGCATTAACTTAGATCAATAACTAACCTAGTACACACATAACATCCATACATCGTTCAACCATCGTAAATTTCTCGGCTCGGAAGTGTAGATCTTTCGAGAACAAAATAGTTTTTTCTAAAATCGGAGGGTAATTGTGTTTTATTTCGCGGTCCCTCAACCGTCGGATCTCGTATCCAATCGTGCCGGTGACGTAGAAGCGCCCGGTGAACCTATTTTATCATATATCTATAACTAGGTAGGTATACACACGTAATTCAAATAAACACGTAATACCTAATCGTAGAAAACTCAAATTGTAATTTGTGTTTTTCTAAAATCCATACATTAATTAAATTGTTTGGTTACGATCTTAACAGTTTATCGGTAAAAGTGTTTTGTTTCTATTCACTGCTCTGTACTTACGAAAATTAACCGATTTGTTTGTTATCTATCATTCCCGTGATTCGCGTCCGAGTCACCTCGTGCGCGGTGCGTGCGCTCCGCTGCAGCGGCCGCTCGCTTCCCAGCGTAGGCATAGTTTTTTCTGTATAGCGCAGGTTGATTCCTTCGTAAGGCTAGTGACACACTAGGTAAAATTTTTATTTTACTTAGATTTTTCGTTTAGTGTTTTTTCAATACTATTAATTCAAAATGTCACTTTTAAGTAAACGTTCAACAAGGAAACCTAGTACTTTGAAGAAGTCTGAATCTAAATCTATAGATATAGAACAGTATTCAATGCAGGATTTACCATTGCTACGTCGTAAACGTACTATAGCTTTTAATCGTTTACATAAAGCATTAGAGGTTGGTCAGTTAGCGAAATCTGATTCTTCTCAACTTGACTTATTCTTCTCTTATCACAATACTATTAAACAAATAACTGCAGCTTTTGAAGACGCACATTTTAACATTTTAGAGGTTTTGGACGATTCTAGCGAAGAGGATAACATTATGCAGGAGCAATTCGATAACACTTTTTACATGATCGAATCAATTCATCGTAGTTTAACTCGAAGTGAAGATGAACAACAATCAAAAGGGTCATCATCATTTAATATTCGGTTACCAAAAATAACGCTTCCCAGCTTTTCTGGTAACATCAAGCAGTGGCCGGAGTATTTTGATACTTTTAACGCGTTAATTCATAGCTCGTCTTCACTAACCGAAACGGAGAAGTTTCACTATTTAGTATCGTCTCTTAGTGGCGAAGCATTATCAGTTGTAAAAGCATTTCCTTTGTCTCATGAACATTACAATGATGCGTATCTGGCCTTATGTGGCAGATATAAAAATAAACGTGATCTTGCTTTTACTTGTTGGCGGGATATTCTAAATATCGAATTCAAATGCAAGGACGCTAGTCTATTTCGAAAATCCCTAGATACTTTCGAAGAGAATCTAAGTATTCTGAAAACAATAAATTTACCGGTTCAGAATTGGGATTTTATTCTGGTTTATCACATCCTGTCAAAATTAGATACAGGTATGCGTCGCGACTTTGAAGAAAAACATTCTAGTATCGAGTTTCCAACTTATCAGCAGTTGAAACTATTCTTACAATCTAAATGTGAAGCTTTAATCCGTGATACACATTTCTCTGATAACAAGATTAAATCGAATAAAACTTTTCAACAAGATTTTATTAAACGACCTAGTGTGTCCCACACCTTAGTCGCTGCAAGTAATGTACGGCCTACCACTGATAAATCTAACAACTATAACGAAAAGCGAGCGCCATTTCCTATCACGTGTAGTTATTGTAAGGAGTCACATTCAATAACATCGTGTTCCGATTTTTTAAAGAAATCCGTTGACGACCGTATCAGAATCGCTGAGGATAAAAAATGGTGTTTCAATTGTTTGAGATCGTCTCATCAAATAAAAGATTGTAAATCGTTGTTTACGTGTCGTACTTGTAGACGCAAGCATCACTCGTTGCTTCATCGCGACAAACCGAGTGTCTCGCAGTCGAGTGGGTCTGCAGCCCTAGTGTCGAGGTCGCAGTCGCGGTCCACCGTGCTGCTGGCCACCGCGCTGGTGCAGGTGCGCGACGCGCGCGGCGACGCGCACACACTGCGCGCGCTGTTCGACTCCGCGAGTCAAAGCAACTTCATTACGGAAGCGGCCGCGAAGCGTTTGCAATTACAGCCTTCTCAAACTTCGGTTAGCGTTAGCGGGCTCGGTGACGCGCTTGCCCCTATCAGTGGGGACGTTACGTGTAGCGTAGGTACAAACGATCAAGTTATTTTTAACTTGAATATGCAAGTAATACCGCGTATTTGTAGTGACCAACCTATTGCTAAATTAAATTCGTCTCGATGGTCACACATCAAATCATTACCGTTAGCAGATCCTAGTTTCGATATTCCCGGACCGGTCGACATGTTGTTCGCTGCTGACGTTTTCGTAGACTCGCTGTTGGGTCAGCAGATTAAGGGTAGCCAAAATCAACCTACTGCTTTTAAATCGTTATTCGGTTGGCTTCTCCTTGGTAAAACGAACTTAACTTCTAATACGGCGTTACTCACTTCGTCGTTGCCGTCTAGTGTCGACACTGACCTAAATTCGTTGGTTCAGCGGTCCTGGGAATTAGATAGCGTTCCGAAGGCCTCTTCAATGACGCCAGAGGAACAATTATGCGAACAATCCGTAAAACCATCCGAATCAGCTTGCACAAAACGCACAATTTTGAGTGAACTCGCGCGAATTTTTGATCCACTCGGTTTTTTATCACCAATCACAATTCAAGCGAAATGCTTAATCCAAAAGCTTTGGATACTCGGTGTGAATTGGGATGAAACGCCACCTATCGAAGTTGTCCAATCGTGGGCTTCTTATTCTGATCAACTGCCGCAACTCGCTGATCTTCGTATACCGCGTAAGCTGACCTCTCGGGTCGCAAAATCATGCGAACTGCATGGTTTTTGTGACAGCTCCGAAACTGCCTACGGTGCAGTCATCTATTTAAAGTACATTGATGAAAACGGTGATATCCAAGTAACTTTTGTGTGTTCCAAAGCTCGTGTAGCTCCTCTAAAGCGTATTTCATTGCCTCGATTAGAGCTTTGCGCTGCAGTCTTACTGGCTGATTTATACAAATATGTTTGTGATACATATCTCACTCATATTCAAATTGACTCCGTCTTCTTGTGGTCAGATGCCACTATCGTTCTTCATTGGTTACGTTCCCATTCATCGCGCTGGGCTACGTTCGTAGCAAATCGTGTTAGCCACATTCAGGAAATTACTCCTCCGGAATGGTGGTACCATGTCTCTTCAGGAGATAATCCGGCGGACATCTGCTCTCGTGGACTTTTCCCCAGTGAGATGCTTAACAATACCCTATGGTGGGCGGGACCGTGTTGGCTTTCGCAGGCGAAGGAGTTTTGGCCATCACAATCGATAACCATATCTCAAGTAGACGAGAGTATCGCGCAAACCGAAACTCGTAAATCTGTCGCTTTAGTAACAGTTGACAGCGCAAAGGAGTCAGATCTCTTAATTGAGTTGACTCATCGTTTTTCATCTTTGACTAAACTTTTAAACGTTTTATCGTATGTTAATCGGTTTATTAATGCTATTCGAAAACGCGTTAATAAAAACAAATGTATCGCTATAACTAATATCGAGCGTCAAGATGCCTTGATGCAAATCGTAAAGCAAGTTCAGAATCGTGCCTTTTCGGAGGAAATATCTAACCTAAACAATAAAAAGCCTGTGATGAAACAGTTTCGTAAGCTCAGTCCATTCGTTGATGATGTCGGTGTCCTCAGGGTGGGCGGGAGACTTTCTCGTTCAGGTTTAGAATATCAGCATAAGCATCCAGCTCTCTTGCCACCTGATCACCCATTAACTACGTTAATTATCGACTACATTCATCGTTCGTATTGTCATCCAGGCATAAACACCACTTATTTCTTGCTCCTGCAGCAATTCTGGGTGATTTCAGCAAAACGTGTAATTCGCCGCGTCCTATCAAAGTGCATTAAATGCTATCGATTGCACCCTCAACCGCTGCAACCTTTTATGAGTGACTTACCGTCGTACCGGGTTAACCAAGTCAAACCTTTCTCTGTCGTAGGCGTAGACTTCGGTGGACCATTTCGCATCAAATTAGGTCCTCATCGTGGTGCAAAGATTGATAAAGCATACTTATGCTTGTTTGTCTGCCTCGCTACCAAGGCAGTGCACTTGGAAGTAGTTTCCACACTTTCGTCTGACGGCTTTATCGCTGCACTTCGTCGCTTTATTGCGCGTCGCGGGCGTTGTAATGTTATCCATGCGGACTGCGGTACGAATTTTGTTGGTGCTAGAAATCAATTCGTTTCTCTTATGGAGAATGCTTCTCATGCGGAGAAGATTGAATTTAAATTCAATCCTCCTTCGGCTCCCCACTTCGGAGGTGTTTGGGAGATTCAAATAAAAGCAGCTAAAACTCATCTTTATAGGGTTGTAGGCGATCAAGTTCTAACCTTTGAAGAGTTAACAACACTCTTCGTTCAAATTGAAGCGGTTTTGAATTCAAGACCTTTGTGTCCTGTGGGTACTGATCCCAACGATCTGTCCGTGCTGACCCCAGGTCATTTTTTAACATTAGAGCCATTAACAGCAGTCCCCGATGAGGATCTATCGTCTGTCAATATTAACCGGCTTCGTCGGTGGCAGTTGTTACAATCGTTTCATCAGAATTTTTGGTCCAGATGGAAACATGAGTATCTAAATTCTTTAATTCAACGCGCCAAATGGACCAAAGATTCCAAACCGTTATCCGTAGGCTCTATGGTCATCATCAAAGATGACAATCGCGCTCCGTTACATTGGACCCTTGGTAGGGTACAAGAGCTCCTCCCTGGAGCAGACGGAATTGTTAGAATCGCAATGGTGAAAACTGCAACCAATAATATCGTACAGCGGCCATTGGTGAAGTTATGCCCTCTACCCATAGAGGACTAGCGTCTCATGGATCAAATCTATGCGTTGTAGGGTAACCATATCGTTCTATATTTAACTTAACTTTAGTTTTTCAGTATCGTAACCGTATTTCATCGTATCATAGTTTAGTTTAAGTATAGTTAACCAGAAAATACCATAGCTATTTTGGTGGGCGGGATGTTCCGTCATCGCACTTTCTTCCTAAACGATCAGTGGATTTTCAAATTAGGAATTTCAGCGTTCGAAATTTAAATCGTATTTTTAATCGATGTTTCTGTGTTGATGAGTAATGCAGAAACAAAACGCAGCCATTTTTATGGTTTGTCATGCATTCCGTGCTTCCGAGTGTGATATATCGACATTCGGAGGGCAGTTGAACGTCATCGCTCTGTAAGGACACACCTCATTGCGCGCGCGCCGAAAGGACGCTTCCCACATGCCCTGTTGAGAGTGATTGTGCTAATCCTAAAAACAATCGAACTGTGTGTGTACTAAACCCGAACCTAGGAGCTGAGGTGCTTGTAGCTGTCCCGAAGGTGGAATCGTCCATCGTTATCTACTCAAGGTACGTGAGTGCATGATATTGTTGCTGCGTACCTTCTCGATTCAGAACATCGATCTCCCAATAGCAGGCAGGCCATCCAGGTCTGACCCTGATGTAGCAGAAAGCCACTGGTCGGTTACTCCTTTGTACTAAAAGGTTTTGTGTGCAGTGCGTATGCTACATAGTCTGAATATACAAAAGTTTTCTTGCCTTATTATAATAATCTGCGAAACTGCAACACGTACCAATGAGGCCTTGTTTATTAAAAACCGTCAATCTACGGTATCTTTGAATAAACTACACTGGCTTGTTTAGCTTATCATGAAACGCTAACATGCTTTTTTTTTAACAAATTACAATTTTTGTAGAAAAAACTTTTGATTACAAAATGTATATAATAACAGTGAAAATACAGATTGAATTCAATGTTTTAAATAGTATTAATACTATTTTTTTTGTCTTTATACTATACTTCCTTAGTTTAATACCTAATCTTTTCAATTTTTTATTATGAAAAAATATGGCCGACCGACGATGTCCTGTGTATAAATATATTTAATTTTTATTAAACATATCTTAATATATTTTATTGCAAAGACTAGGAAGACATTCAAAATCTTTAAGTATGAGCCTACACTGCTTGCTAGTTTGCTTCCCTTTTTCATAAAAAAAATCATATATAAAATTCTGTCTGTATTTGCTATTGTTAAGTTTCTGATTTAAGAGAATGACTGTACTATGATATTAATAAAAATAAAATATTATATTTGATTCTGAAAATATTAAAATATTTTGAGTTATACTCGTTTACCATGCATGGATATGGTTAGTTGGATTGTGTGTATGTGTGTAAAAAATGTTATATACACATACTAACTTTGTCCAGGGACATCCCATCAATTTTAATACAAATAATCTGAATTTGTTGCCCTATAAATGAATATCTTAAGATTAGCAGACCAGCGAGTGTCAAGTAATCCCTAAAAAGAAATATTTAATTTTGTATCAAGTGAGTTGAATTGAAGTCCATAATTTTTTTTTATGGAAAAGTTTCATACTTATTTTTAGTTTTTTACTAATAATATCGTGATGCGTATGTTAAATATAACATAATAAAAAATATATTTTGATTCTACTTTTAAACAGCTAGTAGTAAAGTAGAATCTCAATATATTTTTTTTGCAATTTTATCAAGACTTGATTTTTCCACCACCACGTGGATTTATCACCAAGTAGGTACCTAGTAGTCAAATGAAAAATGGAAACAATATGTTAATATAAGATAACAATGTCGGCAATTATTTTATTTTTTTTAGTAGGGCCCTAAACTCAAACTTTTTGTTTAGGAAATTCTTGGATTTTCTCTGGACAGTGTTGATGTTTGTATTAAGTCATGTTATATGTATGTACATGTATATGCAAGTTAGGTATTCGATGTAACTAGGTGAATATACAAAGCTTGGTATGAAACAAAGACATTTTAATAAAATTGATATGTGAATTTGTGTTTTATTTATTTCAGTATTAGGTTTATAATGTTGATTGAGTTATCAAAGGGTGACTAAATGGGTTTCCTAAGTTGAAACTATTTGAGGATTTTGCTGTACATAGGTACAAATAAGTCTTAGCAAGTAAGTCATTGAGCTCAGATAATGTGAAATAATTATACATAGGTATTAACGCTGTGACTGTGGCGCAATATACTTGTAACCTACGTAGGTATATTTAGGAACAGACACTGCTATAAATTATTAGTGAGGTAAAGATGTTACCAGACCATAGGATAGATCGTCGATCTAAAGTAGAAAAGTCGACATTGAGCTATAATATAGACTGTACCACATCAATTTGATAGAGCGACGTCGATTATTTTAAATGGGTAATTAGGTAGGTACACTACAATGTTTGCCCAAACATACGAGTTAAATTGATTTAATTTCTTACAGAATTCTATCTTTACCTTTAAACTAGACATGCGGGTGCGATATTTCGTATTAAGGTCTTAAAAACACGATTCTCTTGATTGCAACTGAACACCTTAAAAACTTTTTGGTGCTGTGTTCATTGTATGAACAATAGGGTATTTGACATTTTTTTTAATGTGTTTAATTCAAAGATCCCTCTATTTAAGAAACATTGTTGAAAGAATTATTTGATTCTGATTTGAATTACCTGAGATATCACAACTTTAAGAGCACATATTTTACGCAAGCCCAAAAACGCTCTATACAAATGGCTACCAGCGTGTGACGTCACACGCAAGTATCTTGTATGCGCGTCTAGTAAATTTTGTTTGGTAGCTTTATCAAATGTTTCGTTTATGTACACATGGTTTTATAATAAAAGTTTGTGTATATTGTATGGGTAGTTCAAAGATATAATTAGTTTTTTAATATTATAAACTTTAAAAATGGACTTGTCCATAAAACTTTGAATGCTCACAAAACCAGCTAGACGTTATATTTTTAACTGAAAATTTAGGCTATTGGTTCCTATTTACCAATAATTTGGTAAAGTATCAGTATTTTTCACTATATCGAGATTAGTCAAATACCCTATATATCGCGGGCTTCAAACCATACCTAAGGGCGTATAAACATTAATTAGATACTAACAGTGTATTACTTTACTCTATGGATACTAAAGTTTATACCTACGCCCCTATGGTTTGAAGTCCGCGATATAAATAATTGCTACATTATTACGTAACATTGTAATAGCAACAGTTTGATAGCATGCGTGACGTCAGAGGCACGCGGCGCGGCGGCCAATGGCTGCGGGCGCGCACTGACACACCACACGACGCGCACGCGTCATGCGCCTGAGGTGTGGGGCTTGGCAGCATGGAGTCGGACTATTTTTTTTTAATTTTCTGTTCAGTTTTCACCCGTCGTGAAATCGTAAATCATTATGGTCCAGCCATAATGATTCATCATAATCATCCATAATAATTCTTTCATGATGTGTGTTTCAAATTTTTGGGATAATGTCTTGAATAAAAATAATGTACTTTGTTAATGCTATTTGTAATGTTATTCTGTTACTTTTGAGTGACAATAATTAAATCAAATGCGAAGAGCTGTTAAATATTAATATAAAATCCGTTATTAGATATAAGTCGTAGAAGGCTGGACCGATTCCTAACCCATTTTTGATAATAAGTTGTTCCGCAGGATGATTTGGATATCTTGGCAATCTTGTACCTATATAACTTAACTTTAATTTTATTTAGCACGCTTAATTCGTGGTCCACAAAGAATATTGTTTATGTCTTTACTAGCAGGTGGATGTGTCTGGAGATATCATAAATAAAAATAGTGATAATATGTACCTAGGTTCTGTTAAAATTCAACAGTGTCCTGCTCCATACAAATTACCCTTCCACGAGATGAAGGCGCGTCTCCGGCCTATTAAGATAAAGGAAATTAAAACTGCGTTATCTAGCATAAACATAGTATTAAAAAAACAAATGTCGCATAAACTGAAATTAAATACATTTTGTCACTTTTATCACTAGCTGATTTTAAAACTAAATAAATAGTTTTTACGTTTCGGTTCAGTAGAATAAATTATAAATCTTCTATAAGTAGAGAGGTTAATTCTGTCAAAATTCTGTACATAAAATACATTTTCACATATGTGATTAGAGTACCCTTATAAATTTGTAGAATCATATCAGGGGGTGATTAGTGGTCAATACTAAATGTTCGTTATTATAGAAAGAAACAAAAACTACATGACGGAATTTAACGAAACTAGGTCCAAAGTATTTGTTTATAATAAATTATAATGCAACGCGAAAGTTTAAAAACGCTTATTGGGCCTTTAGTTACTAGGTTAAAAAAAATACAATTAGGTAGGTATTACTAGGGAAGTTATTCTCATCTAAACAACATTTTATTTTATATTTATTAGCCTGATGGTAAGCAAAAGGAGAGCCTACGCGAGCCTACGTTCCAATGGGGGTGCAAATATCGCGTGTGAAAAATCCGCTAGGTGGCGTACGGGTAGACTGAGGTCCATCTACACGGTGATTGGTTATTTTTGATGTGAGATATCAAAACGTCACTAAATAACCAATGACGGTGAATTTGGACCTCAGTCTACCCGTACGCCATCTCGCGGATTTTCCACACGCCGTAAGCACAAAATAAAGACTGACACAGAAGGCTGACTTAGCATTGATTTTGAATTTAGAAGAGTTCGTTGACATATGCTAGGGTTGTAGCCCGGCATGAGTACCTACATAAGCGCGCGGCCTCTACCATAGACCTCGACAGTTTGACAATCTTATGTCATAAGTTCGACGACCCATTTGGCGTAGTGGTTTGAGCGCCGGTTGAGACGCAAGGGTCGCGGGTTCGATTTCCCGCATCAAGACAAATGTTTGTTGATGAAACAGATATTTGTCCTTGGGTCTGGGTGTTTGTAGTTCCTTCGTTGTTTCTAGTTTCCATAGTACAAGGGAAAACCTTAGTTTGGGACCAGGACAATGTATGTGATGTTGTCTCAATTTATTTATTATTATTAAGTTAGGATTAATGTGGTAGAAAAGGCGTTTTTGCCCGTTAGTGCGTATGCGTGATTACATGACATATTTTTAGCTCTTATTGGGCAGTCAGCCTTCTGTGTCAGAGTCTTTATTTTGTGCCGTAAGCCTCCATTACAACGGTCGGGAATCAAACAGCACGGCAACACCTGGTATCCCTGGCACAGTTGCCTTTTAATTTTACAAAGCAACCCTAATTTCCGATTTAGTCACAGATTATACACGTACAGTTTTGTGTAAACATTTTTTACTACCAAAACTGTCTTCAAAAGGAACATATTTGTTCATATTGTTGTACTAAGATTTAGGGTAAGGTTTATCTTTGTTCACTATTTTCATCCTGAAATAAGATATCCACAGATAATAAACATCATGGAAAATCTTTTGATTAGGTTTCTAGAATTGTTTGCAAAAACACATCAAACAAGATTATAAAGAAATGATCATCATGTTGGGACAATTAATTTACTTCTTGTACCTATACCTTTATTTAAAAGTAAAGTTAAATAAAGTCCTAAGTGCAAATAAATCTTATTTGTAATTAAAAAAAAACCCAAACGATAATAGAAGAAATTGGTGGAATGTAAAACAAATACTGCTGTGCTTAAAATGTTTTTGCTTGTCACTGCTCTAACTTAATTTCACCAATATTTTTTCAATTATAATACTGACTAAACTCTACTTAACGAAAAACCTTGATATTATATTTACAAAGAACCGAATGCGGCTTAGCGGCTTTTTAGATATAAGTAATACGGTTATTTTTATTTTTATATGTGAGCTAAAACCCACTCTTGTGGGTTTCGAAAAACAATAAAGTACATACCTACAGCAAAGCAATAACTAAAGAGGCAGCCCTTTTACGGCTTATCAAATTCAATTTAAGATATGCTTCGAATACAAGTTTCACCATACATAAATGTAAGTTTTGAAATACGTTTAGTTAATCAATTTTATCTACTTAATACTTTTCATGATTCCTTAATCTTAACGCAATCATG
The DNA here is from genome assembly GCA_014851415.1 of Cnaphalocrocis medinalis. Lineage (NCBI taxonomy): Eukaryota > Metazoa > Arthropoda > Insecta > Lepidoptera > Crambidae > Cnaphalocrocis > Cnaphalocrocis medinalis. Next base: position 28,508 of record JABMDO010000438.1, read on the forward strand.
TAACTTAACAGACACTTGTGTTATCATTAAGTGAAATAAATAAAGATAACATTTACAAGAGATTAAGTATTGTGTAGTAGGTAAGTACGTACAGGCGCAAAACAAAGAATACAAAACTGTACAATTCCTTTAATCGACTCTCAGCTTACTGTCATACACATTAGTTTGAATATCAATTGAGAAAATTATACGGGTTGTGGTGTGTGGCTGACTGTACATGTATATGTAGATATGTCACCGGAATATAATAAGAATCGTAATTTGATCAATTACCTAGGTAGTTGATTGACTTTGGGCAAATAACATACTGCAGTTAAAATTAATTGTTTTTTACGGTTTGGCCCAACCATAGAATAAATAAAATGAAACTCCACAAACGCAATCGTTTAAAATGCAACCTATAGCCACTGCGATACATAGGCAGATATGAAATACAGTTTCTATTACTTATAGCTACTATAATAAACCAGACAATTTTCTCAAGATATATTAGTTTATCTAATCAATGTTTAATGGATTAGATAGATAGAACGTCTTCAAATCACAAAGCGAAGCTAAATCCTACTTCTATTTACTGTCAAGTATTGTGAGATTATCTCGTTGAAGAAACACCATTGTTTACATTTGTAATAAAATTGATGTCAGGAAATTATTAGGTATACAGGTAGGCTCTTTTTGCCGCATGATCTTCTCCCATTCTGTCGAGGTGGCTGAGCCAGCGAAGTCGATGCGCTTTAGTTTCGCCGATGATAGTAGGCTCGTCTACTAAGTCCTTTAGCTCCCAGTTTTTTTATTCTCCTAAAGGAGAGCTAAATATATGGTTGAAGTCCATTTGGCCGTCCAAGGTACAGCTGGAGAGATGAAGCTGAGCAAGATTTGCGTCATAGGCTGACAGTCATCAGCCTGGAGTCTGAAATCTTTCAGGAGATGGCGCAGATCCGAACTAGACGAAGGCTCTTATTATCGGAGGCCAAGTCACACTCTGGGTCGCTGCTCCAGTCTAGTTAGTTAATGAATTACTAGGAATACATCTGCAAGGTAACGCTCCGTTGGTCTAGTAGTTTAAGTACCGGGCCGTGATCTCGGGGTCCCGGGTTCGGATCCGGGGTCCCGGGTTCGGATCCCGGGTCCAGCAAAAATATGTTTCGAATTTTACGAACGTAGCTTGGGATTGTGATCTCCAATCCGCATTAGGCAAGCGTGGTGATTAAGCCTAATCCCATCATAGTAGCGATGACTTGATTTCTATGATGGAGGCCTTTGCCCTGCAGTGGGATAGTATATAGGCTTATACTTTACTTTACATCTGCAAGGTACTAAGGGTATCGGGTCTATGGGACCACCATGTCTGACCATGCCAGCATACCGCCGGGTCCCCGTAAAAGAGCTCTGTAAAGGCTTTGTTTAGTGAATGAATGTTAATGAAACGTTTATATTGTCACAACACACAAAATGTACAAGCGGATATAATATTTGGTGCACCTAAAATAACATTTGTGCTCTAAAATGAAGCCATTAGGTACCAAAGTATTTTGTGCACAATCAGTAATTTTGATGTCCAATTATTAATTCTGTTGGGCTTGGATGGTAACATAGGTAATAGCCGTTTACAAGTACCAACATCAAAGGTAAAGAAGGGCTTTCCTTTCTGATGTTTCGAATAACATGTGTGTTTTTTAACCTCTCTGGTCAAAGTGGTACTTTGGATAGGTAATGCGAATTAATTTAAATGTATAAGGGCCTCGTTCACCATCTCTGAGTAAACTTCCAAGTAATTTTCTTGTCAATAGAAGTGGGTTCGGAAAAAAATGGCCCCTGGTCTTTGCATTGAATAAATTATTAATTGTTAGTACTAGGCCGCGGACCAGGGGCCAGTTTCCTCCAAACCCACTTAAATTGTGGAGAAAACTACTTGACACTTTACTCAGAGATGGTAAACGAGGCCCTTATCCTTATTCTTTAAAAAATATATAAGTCACAAAAAGTACAAAATATTACACGTGTGTTATTAACCTCATTATTAATATCAAAGTGGTACTTTGGATACCTAGGTAACTGCAAATTTATTTAAATTTATTCATCTTTAAAAAAATATATTGTCACAAAAAGTAGAAAAGATTACGTACAGCCACACATCATAGTATACAAAACTGTCGAATTTCTGCAGTCGACTCTCATCTTACTGTCATACCCATTAGGTTGAATATCAACTGAGGAAAGATAGGTTGCGGTATCCTGATGTGTGGCTGACTGTAACAGAATGGGGCATTAACATATTATTATTTACTGTGTTTTTGACCTTCAAGCCTCTTTTTTTTCTATCAAAACATTGCACCGTAAGGCCGTTCACACAGCAAGTTTATGAATGAAAACCAATTAAAAAGAAAGACAAAAAAGTGTCTACAATACCGAATGCATAATGGTAAAAAATTCTTACACGAAGTGAGGTCAAAGTCAAGCTTTATTTTTTCAATGTAACATAAGAGATGCACGTAATGTCAACTATCATGGTTAGGTCAAAGACGGACAAGCAATAGCAACTCATTGTATAATTATTCATCTTTCAAACAAAAAAAAAACGAAGTCAAAATTGGTTGATTTGTTTGGGAGCTACGATGCCATAGACAGCCACACAGACAGACACACACACACAGACACGTCAAACTTATAACACTGCGTCGTTTTTGCGTCGAGGCACAAAATAATTACACACAGAAAGGAGGCTGCCCACTAAGAGCTAAAAACATGTCATGTACTCACGCATGCGCACTAACGGGAAATACGCCTTTTCGACCACATTAATCGACATAAGATTGTCAAACTGTCTCCGCGCGCTTATGTACTAATAGTGGTCTGTGTCTACTAGTAATAGCTGTTTGTGTCCACTATAAATAGTTGTTACAAGTTTATATAGATTTCTTTTGAGATATGTCGGTGGCTTTCAGCAGTAGATGAATAAAAGCTTGAACTATCATGATGGTACCTGTGTCTCATGACACTGACGATGACCAGCAAGTTGCCCAGCACGGCCATGATGACGATGAGCAGCAGCACGCACGTGCGCAGCTTGAACATGACGCTGTCCGTCCACTCGCCCGGCTCG
>JABMDO010000439.1:0-28439 GCA_014851415.1 Cnaphalocrocis medinalis
GTGTCTACTAGTAATAGCTGTTTTTGTGTCCACTATAAATAGTTGTTACAAGTTTATATAGATTTCTTTTGAGATATTGTCGGTGGCTTTCAGCAGTAGATGAATAAAAGCTTGAACTATCATGATGGTACCTGTGTCCTCATGACACTGACGATGACCAGCAAGTTGCCCAGCACGGCCATGATGACGATGAGCAGCAGCACGCACGTGCGCAGCTTGAACATGACGCTGTCCGTCCACTCGCCGGCTCGGTCGTGTTGTACGCCCCGTACTCGGCGCCGGCCGCGTAGGTCGTCCCGTTGTGGGAAACGTTTACGCGATCCATGTAGCGATCTGTGGGACTGGAAGATGTAAGGTTTTTGGCTTTTATTACTAGTGCCCGCCCTCACTTCGTTTCGGGACAGTAGTTCCACTGTCTACCAACTAGATGGCGCTGGGCGTTGATTGTATCGCGAAAGTATTTCGTGTTTTCGATTTACCTATAGCCCTAGCGTGGGATATAATGTTTACCTCTTTATTAATAGTATAGTATTTATTAATAGTATAGAAGATATAAATAGATAGAAGGAGATATAGAAGAAGATAGAAGTTATAGAAGCAGATATTCACTAGGCTAAAAAAACATCCTTCCGGAGACGGCCAAATATAGAAGGACAGTTAACCAACTAAGGTACTGCTGGAGGGATAAAGTTGAAAAAGATTTGCGTGGACTTAAAACTGATAACTGGCGGGAGGTGACACAGGACCGACCTAGATGGAGGCTGTTATTGTCAGAGACCAAGGTTCACTTTTGGTCGCTGCGCCAGCCTAGTCAGTTAATTATCAGGACCAATGAACTAAACACTGGTAATAAGCAAACCATAGACAACAGACAGACAAACTTAAATACAAGTGCTATCTTATTTATAGGTTGCCACGGGACGTAATGTGGTCTATAATATGTGATGAGAGTTAACAATACTATCAGCGGTTTGCCATTCGGTGAACCAAATGGCTGAGCTATCGCCATTTTGCATCACTGCGACACACAGAGCACGTTATGCAATTTAATATCCTATCCTACTACTATTATAAAGGCGAAAGTTTGTAAGTATGGATGTATGGATGTTTGTTACTCTTTCACGTAAAAACTACCAAATGGATTTAAATGAAACTTTACCACAATATAGCTTATACATCAGAATAACACATAGGCTACAATTTATAAAAATATATTGTGTGGATTGTCCAAAATATGACGATAAGTGTCAATAATTAACTCCACGCGTATGAAGTCGCAGGCGGCCGCTAGTTTTTAATTATTTTAGTTTTTGTTTATTTTTAATTTTTTTAGTGTAAACGTGTCTTATGATGCAAATAAATTATTTATCGATCTATCTTATTAACTATATATTCAAGATTATTTAAAGAGTCACAATTTTTATATATATTTTAACAATCAAACTCTAACCCAAGTGATATATCGGGATCATTTTTTCCAGTCCTAACTTTCGTGGACTGCCACGTAAGTAGCCACCAATATTCTTTCAAAATTGACTTCAGTAGCGCTACCATGAGTTGACATCTAAAACTGACAGAACGTAAACTATTGCTCTGTCTCTTTCAAATGCATCACAATGAAAGAGACAAATCGATAGTTTTCGATAGCGAGGATAGTATTCGAAACTCATGGTAAGGCTACAGAAGTTACTTTAATTTTAAAACAAGAACTAACCTTTATCTCGCCCGTTTCGTTTCTTTTTTTTCTTTGCTACCGCTACCCACTCCGGCGCCCGTCAACACCACCATCGTTGACACTCGCACTTCACAGATCACTAGTCGTCCCTTTCTTTTTCACTGTCTCCGTTTTCCTTTCTTTCTCAGGCTGTTTTTTTTGCGTTCATCTTGAGGGCTGGTCTTTTTCGCTGGATGCATTACGATTTCTTCAGGGCATTGTTATCTGGAACAATAAATAAAAGGAAATTAAATAAAATAAATTTTTTAAACAATACCTGTCAATAAGATCGTGTCTCAGATCTTCTACCGTAAAAAATTGTGAGATCAATGTTATACCAAGTCATTGTTCAATTTATTTAGTTTAGGTTAAGGAAAGACCAATACGGTCTTAAGTATTAAAAAAATAGAATACTTAGGTATATTGTAAAAGTTACTCTTTTTAGAGCCTATTGCACCAACTTTTGTGCAGCCTGTGGGCCAATTGTTCGCGTGCATCGTACAGTGCTCTGCGAGTCCAGTACAACAACGCATTCAGGGTGCTGATGGGGTTGCCTAGATACTGCAGCGCGTCGGGGATGTTTGCAGAAGCGCGAGTAGATTGCTTCTACGCGACTACGCGGAAGCGATGCGCGTCCCTGGTGCGCAGGGTGCGGGGCAGCCCCAACAGCATCTTGAATATGATAGCGACTAGGCTTGACTGCCGCTATATGAATTACTGCTGCACAACATCAGCGGGTGTGATACACAAATAAATAAATTATAATATAAGTTAAATGTTTAATTACTAACATAAATGATAAGGCCTTTATAACTAACAAATTATGAGTCATGTTACTTGAATAAATAAATTATTATTATTATTGACTCGCATATTAAAACAAAACAACATGTCTCATAATTTTATACTTTATATAAAGAGGTTGTAGGTATAGTGGCATTTTTAAGTCAATATAATTTTAAATAGGATACTTGGAACTTAGAATAAAAAAAAATTAAATTCATTTATTTCGGACCAATTGAAATCCATCCACTTATAACAAAATACTCGGCTAAAACAAAATCAATTCATAAAGTTTTCCTTTTATACCGTGGTATCACTCCGATTAAGCCAGCCTATTCACGCCGAAGCGTGGCCCTCCCTCGGGCAAATTTAGTTTCGAATGGCAAGCATTTATTGCGTTTATCTTTAATTACTCATACTGGGACGGTTTACTTTTCAATAAACAATTTTCTCCAAACTAATTCTGTTTTTCTTTCTCGTTTTCGCTCGAATGAATAGGACATAAATAATTCGAAATGAAGCTAAAGAAATAATTACAAAACAGTTTATGTCTAGAATTCTATACTTTTCGCATGATACCATTAATCGCATTCACAGACATAACTCAAACCTTATTCAGAGAGAAATAATCTCTCTATTATTTCTTTATTTCAATGAATCAAAAACATTTATTAAGCGTGATGCGTGTTTTTCATTACTTTTTATCTTAGGCGTTTTTCTTTTGAAAACTTCTTGGCAAGGATACAACATAATATGGCGTTATATTTTTGTCAGTAATGTTCCTTTGATATATTTTTTGTACTGAGATATTACAGTGTTTTGAATCGGCCTTGGTTTTACATGGATCTCACACCTTTTTACGGTAGATTACTGAGTTGCAAGACTTTATCTTTTTGACAAGTATTGTTTTTTAGGGGATCTCATTTCGTTTTGTAGATAATCCTATGTTTTTTCTTTCGGTACCTCAACCGCAATGTAACTTTGTATCTGGAGCTATATGTATGGATTACAAAAATACTTATGCAGTTACTACTGGTTTACTACCACTGTTTCAATGTGGATGAAATTTGAAATATACCATGTTTGTCCAATTCCTGCTACTAGTTACTAAAAAAATCAAGCTTAGGGGGTTGAAAATGGCCTGAACTACTTCGAAAAAAAAAATGGTAGACTTGGCGGGTCCACTGCCATGCGCCCAGATGTGTTTAGCTATATGACGTTTTATCTTTACATTGTAAAACAGGCCCTTACTGTTAAAAAAATATCACTAGACATTTTCAATAATGATTTGATTTGATTTGATTTGAAAAATATCATTTTACAGTGTAAACAAATTTTTGAAGAGTTTCAAGTATGCAAAAGTAACTTTATTGCATCAAGTTAATACAATCACAAAGAAAAAATCAGCGTTTATTTATTTATTTATTAGATCACCAACAAGTTGAATAAAAAACAAAACCCTACCACTATTTCACGCTATTGTCCCATACCAAATCACACAGCGGAAAAATAATAAATCCTTGTCTCCAATTTATTCTATCCAACAAAAAAATCATGACCAATTACTGTATTTTTCAATCTGAATAACAAAGCGCCGTGGAAAGGTCAGGATACTCCACACATGCCATTTTGGGACCACCCTCCGTTCTAATAATACGATACAGCATAAGGGACGAGGGCCATTGGAAAAATAAAAGTGGTATTATATCAACGCTCTGCAATTTATAGCGATGGACAAGAACTTTAGAGGTAGAATCGTCTTTGTGTGTGTGTCTATGGCATTGTAGCTCCCAAACAAATGAACCAATTTGATTTTGTTTTTTTTTTGTACCCTTAATTCGACGACGTCCAGTATACTTCCCATTGAACGAAAAAATAAATACATAAAAAATTTGACCACAAATCTAAAACATTAGGTATGTAATTTAACCCCTAAGTATCCACCTACACTGTGAAAAATTGGCAATGCTTTTACATTGATGGTACACGAGTTATCACCAGCGAGACGGCAGGAGGGAAAGACGAGCTACGCGGGCTCTCGGTAATTTGCATTTTATTCATTGTTTCACAACTTATTTTCTTGTATTATTATTAAAAACAAAAGATTACATATCCGAAAAGCTAGGTATGATATTTTGATTGTCTTACTTGGTTTTGTTTAGTTTTTACGATGTCTACAACTTGCATGTCCAGTATACTTCCCGTTCCCAAATAACTAGTAAACACACTACTCAATACTATGTCCAGTATACTTCCCCTTGCCAAAGTAACAGTCAATCGGATAATCGAGTAATTTTAGGGATCCGTACATAAAATAATAATTAATGTAAGCTTAAGTTTATATTTTAGAGCTTCAAGTTCAGAGAACAGCGCTTAGTAGCATTAATGTTGCCTAAAAATGCTCCCCCTGCTATAGATAATGGGTCTGAAGTACTGAACCTGAGAATAAGGAAGAAATTGTTGTGCAAGTATCTGAAGAGTTTTGTCTTCCTAACGTGTAATTGTCTTCCTAAGTGAAATTGAATCAATTTTAACCCCAGGAGTGAGGACTCAGTTATCTGAGCCGGTCAATGGGCCTTTCAATCTAAAACACTTGGGGCTGTTCCTGGCTTATCCAGGGCTATGGAGGGGGATACGGGCTCATAAGACGCACCCTTGTGCTGCGTCCCACTCATGGACAGCGACGCACACCAGCACAGCCTTTACTCCAAACATCCGGAGCTAAAAAACCCCTCGGGCAGCTCCTACTACCCTCCGATAAAGCCCTCAACGGGCGGTGTCCACATCGCTAGAATGCGATGAGGGCGTCTAGGGCAAGAGTTCCTATAGAATTTTCCACAAATCCACACCCTGCTGGCTGCAGGGCGAAGGGCCACTCCGACCACTTATGAAGGCTCCAGTCACTCAGAGGTCAATGAAGGGGGCCATGCTTGAAATCTCCTTGTGAGTCAGAAATGATGAGACCTGCAGGAGATCTAAGGTCGCAGACATAGCCTTAAGAGCTGCGTGGCTCAAGTGGCAATGGGCAGGCCACATTGCGAGGAGAATAGACGGCTTTGGGGCGAAGATCCTTGAATGGAGGCCGATTCAGGAAGTCGTAGCCACAGAGAACATTGAATATTAGGAAAGTCGTAGCCGTGGCAGGCCCCCTCAACCGGACCGACGGGACCGATCTGTCAGGAGAACTATTACGTCTATTGACTGAAATGATGCTGATGATCTTTAGACCACTATGTTTATTATACTTAAGAATTGATTATAGTCTCATATTTTTGAATAAGCTAAATGTCGTTTTTTATGAAGATTTTATTTAAAATATTGTCAAGACGTGTTTATTCTACTTTATAGTTCCTAGAGCAACTTTGGTAATATAATTGTGGGACAAATTATCTAAAAAAATAAATATTTTTCTACGGAATCCTTTGTTCTTATATTCTATCCTTTCGACAACGGGAAGTATGCTGCACATAGTTGGATTTCATCTAATTCTTATAAACTTGGCAACGTCCAGTATAATGGACATAGGTTTTCAGGGTAACTGAAATAGGTAGGGTGAATGTCCGGTCCCCAACCAATTAGGGGAAAAAAATCATCTTAAAATTTTCTTAAATAACCCGGTTGCGATATTCTTACTAGCTTATTTTTATTTCTGAACGTAACCTAGTTGACAACTATATTTTGACAAGGGAAAACACTTAATTCTTTTTGGTTTTTTTTATTATTTAGCAAAATCGGTATGAGTCGGGGTGTACCCTACTTTGACCAGCAGCCCCCAGTTGTTGACAGGATTTGTACCAGAGGTTGACCATTTTTCAAAAAGTCTAAATTTAACTATATTCGCCAAAAGGAGAAGGTATTTTAAAATCATCTTTATTAAGGTTGGTCCTAGTACTAATTAGTAATCAACAAATAAACTGCTATTTTCAGTCATATCTATCACAATATTGCTCTTTATAATACACTGCTGCCCAACTGATAAACCGATCCACTACTGATTTCATACAATCCGTGCTTAGTTGGGAAGCTCACAGATATATAAGTTTCATTGCTAATAGTAGTAATTTAAATGTAAATCAATGTCAAAATGTTCAATTTTCAAATATGCGTTGTGTTTTGCATTCCAGAAATATTCCGCTTTTATAAAAAAATAGGAAAATGCCTTTTGTTTTTTCTGTTCTATACAAGTTTATAAAGCGAATGGGATGCGAAAATCCACTTAAATTTTCCTAATTTTCATTAAATTCGCGTTTTTAAAAATTTTAAACGTCAATACACATTCAATTATTACTGATACACTGAAAATTTTCTAGTTAGGAAGCTTACAGAATGCTATCTATTCTAACTATGCACGTTTTTATGAAACTTAGCTAGTGGCTCGGTTTATTTGCTGACCAGTGTAGGAAGGAATTCCTTATATTGCGATTGCGTTAATCCACCTTACTGAGCAATTATTGTTCCTCATTAGTTGTGAAAATTGTTGGTGGACTCGTTTTTCGTTGAATGGGATATCACATTTTTATTTTGTTAATCATTGTAGAATGAGGGATATTAAATTTGCGGCACGTTTCTACTTTTTTCCTGACTGTATTTCTTTAAGCGCTTCATAAATATCGTCCTCACTGTACTGAAAGAAGGTCTTTTTAGTGGCATATTGAATCTAAAACAAGGAAAAAAAAATATTTTAGAGAGCTTGGTCAATCATAGGAGCTTATGTTTTGTATGGCAGTACCAATGTCAAACCACTGGTCAACTAATGGAAAGAATGCCATTTATTTCATTAAAATCGATTGTAGAGTTCCCTACCTAAAAATAAAATACTAAAATGGGACTTTATTCAAGAGACTTCGCTGTCCGTCCATCCGTCCGCCCCTCTTTCTGTCACCAGGCTGTATCTCATGAACCGTAATAGCTAGACAGTTGAAATTTTCAGGGATTATATAAGTATTTCTGTTGCCACTATAACAACAAATAGTAAAAATAAAAATCAATATTTGATGGTAGCTCCTATACAACAAACGTGATTTTTTTAACGTTTTTTATTCCATATTAACAACGGAAATAGATAAGATGCTTAAAATTTACAAAATATTCAGTTTTATATAAGAATTATAAATAAATAATTAAATTAAAATAAAATAAATATTGAAGGGGGACTCCTGTAAAACAAACGTGATTTTTGGCCGTTTTTACGGAACCCTTCGTGCGCGAGTCTGACTCGCACTTGTCCAGTTTTATAAAGTAATTGCATTCTTTAATTAAAAGCACTAGTATTATAAAAAAAAATCTCCATCCGAGTCTTCATTGAAAAAAATTTAGTTGAATTTGTAGATGATCTGTAACATGAATGTAGATTGAAGACTGGCGTTTATTTATGACATAATCAATGTGCTGTACTAATTTCCATCAATATTCGATTATTGGACTCCACCCACCCACTCGTACTCTTAAACATCAAACCGCCTTCCTCAAAGTAAAAAAATCCTCAATTTTTTCAATGAATACTCAGATGAAGAATTTTTATAAATACATATTTAAAATATTTTATAATTAATATTAGACGATGAAACGAAGTGCCATGTTAGTAATAATAACTCATTATAATTAAAAGACTGACTGAAATGAATAATCCTAATAATCCTTAACTACTGATTATTATGTTTAACAAATTAGTAACAGAAATGATAATCATTTTCTGTGTATTAATTTTTGTTTGATTTTTTTAGTCTAAGCTTTAAATAATTTTCTAATAATATTGTTTTTTTATGATAAGAAAGACGTTGTTTTTTTAAGTTTGTACTAGAACCTCATGTGAAACACTGTTTATCCCATTTTTTTTGTCAATGTGATCATTTCTGTGGATATTTTGATCATTTCTGTGTACGATCTTTTTTAGTTTTTTTATTTTTTTTAAATAATTATTGATTATTAAACTGTGTTTCAATATTATTTGTATGCACCTAACTAAAGTGATATATTGACTAAAAAAATATCATTTTTTTGCTGATTTTTGTTTTTTCATGCTAGATTAGAATGACCCAGATACAATACAAATACAATACTTAAATAAATAATACCCAAACACTGAACAAACACAAGTGTGCATCACACGAATGTTTGTCCAGGGATCGAATACACGGCCTTTGGCGTACGAGGCAGGGTCACTACCAAATCCGCCCTCAAGCCAGATGGAGTGACGATCTACGCAAGATACTGCATCTTGCGCAGATTGTCACTCCATCTGGCCTGAAGGCGTCCTACTTTACGTTTATCGAAACGTGGTCTCCAGAACTCAAGTATCCCAGGGTTATCAGACGGAAAAAATAAGGTAGAGACCATAACGTTTACTAACCATGTTAAGAAAGCTGTACTCACTAGACATGTGTAAGTAATGCTAGTAATATGACGCGCGGTGATATTACGCGGCCAAGTAATATTGCATACTTATTACCCGGCGATACGAACATCACACCATTACTCGAAACATTACTCAGTACATCGTATCAAAATAAATGTGAAATAAATAATTTACGCCCGTATTTCATAGTGGTTAAAGCCGTTTCTATAAGAACACATTACTTACGCGCGCGGTCTATTACTTTCTTTCTCTTATAATCCTCGAGTGAAAGAGATGACATTAGACCAGAGACATCGCTCATCCGCGCCGGTAATATTGCATTACTTATTACCCGGCGATACGAATCATCACACCATCACTCGAAACATTACTCATTACATCGTATCAAAATAAGAATATGAAATAGATAATTTACGCCCGTATTTCATAGTGGTTAAAGCCGTTTCTATAAGAACACATCACTTACGCGCGCGGTATAATACTTTCTTTCTCTTATAATGCGCGAGTGAAAGAGATGACATTAGATCAAAGACATATTGGATGTTCGGAACAACGATTTGCTATGCAGTTTAGACCTTAATTCCATAGAAATAAGGTTTTTTTTGACATGTGTCATTTGTGTCGACGGCGCTCTGTTTTGGCGCCAAAGTGCCTCAGACAGATACGAATACGAGGTCAGTGGAGGTCAAGGAATGAAATAATGCAAATTATATCTATACTAGATGCAAACCCGGCTTCGCTCGGGGGAAAATGTGAAATAATTAATGCATCAAGAAAGTCATGATATTACGTAAATAGTTCCCAAGAGAATTAATTTCACGACTTTATTGAAAAGAAAATGTAAGTAGTGTACCTAGATATTTAGAGCAAAGTAGGTATAGATAAAGAGTGGGAGAGCCACGCTTCGGCATGAATGGGCCGGCTCGACCGGAGTAATACCACGTCCTCACAGAAACGTGATTGGACCCATTGACATCCTTCCATTTGAAATATAATAGAACCTAATAATTATAAATTTTATAAAAATACAATATTCAGTACCGTTAATACCACTTTTTAATGTAAGCATTAAATATTTCCTCTACAAACATTAATTACTTACATTGCAAAACTAACGCGTCGCAAGTAAAACACTGTTTTCGTAATTCGCTACTTGACAAATTTCTGAAGTATATTTTAGAGTATAATATCTATAGACTTATTTATTTTAAACCCCCTACAATTATATTTTTTCAAAAAATATTTATTTTGGCTTAGCGAAATATTTTATTACATCAGCCCAGAGTAATATTCATTCATAGTACAGTAATTTTCATACAACCGAGACATAACAATTGCCTCAACACTATCGGGTGATGTTTCGAGTAATAGTAATATCACCAAGTGATAGGGACCATTCAAGTATTACGTAAGCAGATTTTTTGGGTAATCTAACCCCCCTCCCCCCCCTTGTCAGCAAAAATTGGCGATAAAATATACTTTTTCTTCCTGAATTTATCAAAAGTAAGCAGAGCAAAGACCCCCCCTCCCCCCATCGATGCTTACGTAATAATTGAACGGTCCCATATCACTTTTCTGTCAGTGTGATGAGATATTACATTACATTTCAGTGCACTGTTATTCTCATCTCTAGTACTCACCTGTAAGTGATACATGGTATCAGATCTTTAATTTAATTATAATGTACATGTAAAGAACAGTTTATGCATGTATTGTTGGTGTGTCTTAATCTTCTATCTTTATCTTGTATCTTCAATCTTCTATACTATTAAAAAAGAGATAACTTCTACAAATCTACAAACAACGACAAGGCTTATAGGTAAACCGAAAACACGAAACGCTTGCGCGATGTAATTAGACACAGCGCCATCTATTGATTTGTTTCTGAATTACGGTCCCGAAGCGAAGTGAGGGCGGGCCACTAGTAAAAAAAGAAAATATTTCCATTTTACGATCCAGTAGCAGCCCTAGACAATCGCAATAGCAGGCTTAATTGATAGCTCGAGTCCCAACCGCTACATGCAAATATTCCGCATTAAAACTTATCCAATTTCTAGAATGATCCCAAATGTTAAAATCGGTTAAGTGCGAGTCGATCTTCGCACGAAGCGTTCCGTACCATAGAGAACAAAAAGAAGAAAAAAAATAGAATTTGGTAGAAGGGATGCCTCTTAATAAACATTAATTCATCATCATCATCATCATCAGCCTGTCTCAGTCCACTGCTGAACATAGGCCTCCACCAATGTCCGCCATTTCACCCCGTCTTCAGCAAGACGCATCCACTCTATATCAACGGCTTTTCGCAGATCGTCACTCCATCTAGCCGGAGGCCGTCCTACTACTAAGCTTTCCGAGTCGCGGTCTCCACTCAAGAACTTTTTCTAAACATTAATTTATTAATTGTGTTATTTTTTAATAAAGTAAATATACAACTACTTAATTATTGTGTGAATATTTCAAGTAACTACCATTATGGCAATTGAGCAATTTTTTTAAGTATAGGAAGGCAAACGAACAAGCGGGTCACCTGGTGGTAAGTGAACACCGCCTATGGACATCAGCTACACCAGGAGGACAAAAAGATAGCTTTGGACGCATTTCTAAGCGAGCGGTGCGAGTTTTTTTTTTATGTGAGGACAATCAACATGACCCCACTCCGCCTGATGGTGAGCGGCCGTGAGATCCAAATATGAGGCTGACAGGCACAAAAGAACAAACTGATTACCTATTGAGTCTGCCATCCTCACCCTGAAGGCCTTGAACCCCTGAAGGTTTGTAAGAATTTCAGCTATTGGGGTTCTCAAGATGCAGTTTAGTAACAGGCAGTCATCATCATCATCAGCCTGTTGCAGTCCACTGCTGGACCTATGTCCACGTAGACCTATGTCTCTCCAAATGCTCGCCACTTTGATCGATCTTCGGCTACTCGCATCCAGCTCCAGCCAGCCCTCTTGCGCAGATCGTCACTCAATCTGGCCTGACGTCGTCCTACACTACGTTTACCAAGACTCGGTCCAGTAACAGGCAGAAGGAAATCAAATTTTTAGCAATAGGTTCCCGTTTTTCATAATTCAGGTAAGGAACCCTAAAAAGTACAATCCATAACACCCGGCACAAGAACTTTTGTTCGAGCACTAACGATAATTTAAAGACTGGGCGTTAGGGTTGGGGAACACTGGGAAAAGCTTATCTTCATGCCTCATTAAATATAGCTCTACCCTCTTTTATGAGGATATCATCGCCAGCATCAAGTCAACAATATTGTAATAATGATATTATCTTACCTGTACCTACATAATTATATAACAAAGTATCAGCCTATATACTGTCCCTCCTCATAAATGCCTCTATCATAGAACTCAAGTCATCGCTACTATGATGGGATTAGGCTTAATCACCATGCTTGTCTAATGCGGATTGGTAATTTATGTTTTCAGTATCTGTGTATTTTTGGTTTACGTTTGTTGTTCTTATTTAACATGATAGTACCACATAGTACTAGGGAAAACCTTAGTCCGGGACCAGGTCTCCAATTTTCATGCTATTGATATTTCTTTAAAATAGAATAAGTATCGAAAATCGAAAAACATAGTTTTTATGTAAAGTAATCACACGATGTCCATCATTGTTTTTCATATCAATAACACGAGATTTGGAGGCTAGCCAGTTAAATGAACATGTGTGTTGTTGTCTTAATTAATTCCATTATATCACCAGATTTTTCCGCACCCTTCCATCCCATCACTACATACAAAACTCTCTGAGTTGTATTACTGTTCAATGGTTGTTGTAAAGTCCGTGTAAATTTTGTTGTTTCGTTGTTGCGTTGTTTTGTTCGGCTGCAACATGTTAGATATGTTGTTGGTTGTTATAAAGTAACCTTGATGTAGCTGGTAAACAAGTAGAAATTATTTGCGTTAATTTTGAATTTAACTTTTATAACAACACTGATTGAGGTCTGCATTTCTTTTCTAGAATCTTTGGCGGATAAAAGTCTTTATTTATTAGTTGCCCAAGATCTAAATTCATCACTTGTAGGCACATTATCTGCATATATTATGTCCTGTGTAGCAACATATCGGCAGAACCACTTTGTTACTAATACTACAGGTCTGATGAGATCACCTGATGATAAGGAATTTCCGCCGCCCATAGACACCCGCGACACCAATGGATTCACAAGTGCGCTGCCAAACTTCTCATCCCAAACCTTTCTCTCCCCAATGTGGCCTTTTCGGTACACTAACTCAGCGAAACAGAGATGGCGCTACTACACGCCGCCGGTGTTCCCATTGGTTTGAATTTTATTTCTTGTTTGACTAAATGAAGAGATTCCATCGACTGTTGACTTTGTGTACTACGAGATAAACAAAGTCAAAAGTCAATAAACGAATAAACATGTACCGCCATTGTCAATCAGTTAATATATTTATGAAACCATAAACTCATCCCGCGATCCAAATTTGGCTGTAACAAAACCATCATGGACGCCATAACTGAATCCAATAAAGCACTTCAAACTGATGGGTTAGTGGTTGACTGACCTGTTCTACCTTTGGCTGACCGGTCACACTGATATTGAGAAACCACAAAGTCAAGAACATAGTGCTTTTAGTGATGTTGCAGAAACTATCGACAACATGTCGACCATTTTATAGTCTCTAGATAGGTACACAATATAACACTAAAAGATTTTCAATAAGTGATGCTAAAGGCGCTGTTTTTGTCTTTCACGCAAATACGAATACTGCAAAGTGGATTATGATGAATTTTCAACACAATAATAAACATAAAAGTTATTTAAGCTACAATTCCGGGTGATACCGTGGGGTGCAGTACAGAAACAATATTTGTAAAATTTGATTCCCGTAATCTAGTTAAATGACGGAATGCGAACTCAACCAGGGTGGCAGTTCTCGTGAACTCTACATTGAAGTCGAATTCAGAGGTTTCATACATTCGTCCATACAAATCTCTAATTCGACTTTTATGTCGAGCGCACGAGAATGGCCTCCGTAGGCCAAAATTCTCCTTTAAGGGAAAATCTCCAAATTTCACTTTAATTTCGAGTGCCCGAGAATTGAAAAAGAAGTGACATATTGCGAAGCCCGCCATCAATTTGACTTAATAATAATAATGCTGGCAGTGGAATAAAAAAAAGTATTTATCATTGATATTGTAATGTCAACATTGGGATGGTAATAATTATCCGAAGTTTTCAACTTATCGTAAAGAAATATCGATTGAGTCGCAGCATTAAGCACATGACGATACAATGAAAGATAAGTTGAGCGTAGACCCTTAATTGGTATAATATGGATAAGATAGCTATCTTTTGATGAATAAGCTGATTCTAGGGTTTTAAATAGTAACTGGCCTTTATAACCCATTGACAAAGGTCAAAAGGTTACTTTTTTATAGCGTACGCTAAAATTAGTTGTAGCGTTATTTCGTGACCTAGTAAACTTTCGTGTGATAAACACTTGTGTTTGTTCAGTGCTATATATGTTTGACTAGCGGCCGCCCGCGACTTCGTACGCGTGGAGTTAATTATACACACACTTACCGTCATATTTTGGACAATCCACACAATATATTTTTATAAATTGTAGCCTATGTGTTATTCTGATGTATAAGCTATATTGTGGTAAAGTTTCATTCAAATCCATTCTGTAGTTTTTGCGTGAAAGAGTAACAAACATCCATACATCCATACTTACAAACTTTCGCTTTTATAATAGTAGTAGGATTTAAGTGTATACTTGTGTTTTCTCTGATCTGATGTATATAAAACAAATGCATAACGTCGTAACGCCCATAAGCCTTTTAAAAGGCATAAAACAATTGATTTTCCATTGTTTCTGCTGTCTGGGCGTTACGACGTTATTTCATACGGAGTCAGGTCAATTTATGAGATTTTGTGAAAATTAATTTTTGTGTGGCCGTAGTATTCCGGTCAAGCCCATTCATGCCGAAGCGTGGCTCCCTTAGATCGAAACGGTTTGCTTACTTAAATGACATGATCTCTATTAAGTTACCCTACGACCCATGCATCGTCAGAACCTATAACACAGAGGATATTATATTCTCTGTTTCTATAATCACGATTTCTGGCTGCCATGATGGATGAGGTCAATGACCCGCGACCTTATTAATCTAGCAAAGGTCGACATTTCTGCTGTCGTTTGTTATTTGGCTTGATTTATTGAAGCTTCTTGTTTAATTAATGCGATGTCTAGAAATACTTATTAATTAATCCGAGAAATTAATTTTTAGAATGTCAAAAATGATGGTAAAATTGCACAATAAATAGAAATAAGAAAAATCGACTTAACTGACTTTGGCCAACCTTGATATTTTTTTTTTATATCCTGTACTACTCAACGTAGTACAGGATATAAAAAAAAGTAGTAGTAGTAGTCCTGTACTCTACGTAGTGTTGGACGCCCTGCTACAAGATGGGATGACGACATTCGAAGGCTGGCTGGAGTGGGCTGGATGAGAGTGGCCGAAAATCGGGAGCGGTGGCGTGCATTAGGGGAGACCTATGTCCAGCAGTGGACGACCGTGGGTTGCTGATGATGATGACTACTCATAAAGCTATTTATAAAGATATTAATTCTGTAGACATCAACAAATCAAGTATAATAAATAGTATAGTATAGTAATAGTACTGTATAGTACGCGCGGATAGAAGAAGATTTGATGAAATTCAAGTGTACTCGTACATACTATTAACGCGTTAATGACCTTTGGATCTTAATTAGCAATTAGCGTCGCGTGGCGTGGCGTTAAACTGCTTACTGCTAATCAACTGATACATAATTAAGCTGTGATTGGAAACCTAGTTTGCGAGAAATGAGTTGTAGAAGATCAAATGCTCATAATAATGTTTGGACTATACATACGTTCTTGTATCACCGTGGGAAAACCATGCTTTAGCATCATTGGACCGGCTCGACCGGGCTGATACTATAGCCTCACAGAAGACCGGCGTGAAGTAGAGCCTGCACATGTGATTTGCCGCGTTAGGCAGGGTACCAGACTTCCAATTGGGGGAAACGGGGCTAAAGGTTGAGAGTTCACATGGATTACTGGTGTTGCAGGTGTCTATGGGCGGCGGCAATCGCTTACCTACCATTAGGTGATCTGTACTGCTCGTCTACCACTTATCACAAAAAAACACAATGTTTGAAGTTCGACATCTCTGTGTAATTAAATATTTATCTCTTCTTGTTTTTCAACAATCATAGTTTTAACTTCTAAGCCCTCATAAACCTACCTTCTCGACTTCCACCCTCAGAGAAGCTGGATTGGCTGAAAATCAGCGCTGCCAGGATTGTATCTTTCTGTGGCAGCACAAGCTGAGCCACCTCCATTTGCTTACTAAGTTACTTTACCAAATTTCATGTAAAATGTATTCAATAATAAGCAATAAACGTTATTTGTATTTGTATTTGAAGTTTCCTAGGTTTTCCTATCACTAAAGGCGCGTTTTATTTCTGACCTCCCATATCACCCTATTACTTGTAATATTAATCTATTTTCCTCTTGTACCAGTTACCCAATACACTTATGAACATCATATCGCGTGTCGGCCAAATTGGTTGAATTATGAATTACTGCGTTGTAATAGAGAACAGTGGTTTCTTAATTACAACGATACATCACTACATCGCGCGGTAATAAGTTGGAATAGCTCATATTGTGTTTCCGTTTACGTTCATTGAAGTCAAGTGCAATTGTTACTAATTAGAGAAGTATGTGTATAGGGAGGTGGGCTTACCGAGGGAGAGCCATGTTTCGGCATGAATGGGCTGGATGACAGAAGTGATACCACAGCTTCACAGAAAACCAGCGTGAAGCAGCGCCAGCGCTGTGTTTCGTCGAGTGTTTGAGGGTACCAAAGGCTAAATTGGAGGGAATTGGGATTAATGTTTGGCAGCGTATACGCTGCTAGTGCTATAGTGTATGCGTATAGCTGGAGGCACGAAAATATAGCGATGGCCGTTATTTTGCGCACTTGTAAAAAAGAAGACTTTCTATCGAAATTGGTTTCTGCGCACTCAAGGTCATAACTACACTTTCTTGCCTCGGACTATACACGGGACTCTACTCTACTCGTCTATTCGTGTAGCGGGGACTTTGGATGGCGGCAATCACTTACTATCAGGTGATCCGTCTGCTCATCTGCCACCTGTGATATGTGTCACATCTGCGCTTTAACCCCTTTTGCCACGAACATCACTCACTCGACGAAACACAGCGCACGCGCTACTTCACGCCAGTCTTCTGCCAGGCCGCGATCACTCCGATCGAGCCAGCCCATTCATGCCAAATCGTGGTTCTCCCACGCATAAAATTCAGGTCAAACAATAGAAATAAGAAACACATTTTCACACCATTTTAGTATTCATCACGTTATATCGAGTCTGACATGCTATATACATACATCAGATCTGATTTACTATTTCTTTTCGTAACCTAATATTCCCTTATACCTTTTTCTATCGTTTCCATTTTAGGTGAAGGATGAAGGGACCGTATCGTATGGCTATCCAGTCTTTGAAGTCAGACATCAATATTACTTTATACCGACTTGTTAAGGCGACAATGCGACGATGCTAGCGCTGCCAAGTGCGAAAGAAAACAGTAGGAGATGTTTTTATAAGGTTACTAGCGGCCGCCCGCGACTCCGTCCGCGTGGAAAAGTAACTTTTTACCCCCCTTTCAACCCCTTACAACCCCCTTTTCGCATAAAAAAGGAGCCTATGTCCTTTCTCAGGGTATCTGTATACCAAATTTCATTTAAATCCGTTGAGTAGTTTTGGCGTGAAAGGGTAGCAGACAGACAGACAACAGACAGAGTTACTTTCGCTTCATAATATTAGTATGGATGCCATCATGAAAGAGCCACGATTCAGCATAAATGGGCCGGCTTAAGCTAAAACACGGCCTCGCAAAAAAACAGCGTGTAGCAACGTTTGCGCTATGTTTAGCGCAGTTAGAGTAAGGTCCAATCCGGGTCCTTATTGCGCATTATATTATGACCCTGCCATGCACTAATACTCCTAGTTTTTATCCTGGACAAATATTTGCGGACCTCGTGGAATAGTTTCTAAAACGTGACTATGATTCAGTTAGTGTCTGTTACCTGTTAAAGAGTAGCAAAGATCAGACGTCACTTCAATAAAATTACTAGACTTTTCATATCGTAATTGCCCAAATCAGCCGCCGAACTGACAACCGTGGTACACGAGTTCTGAAGTGGAGACCACGTCTCGGTATTATAAACCAGTTGATGGCGCTAGTTTCGTCACGGGTGTCGCCTTAAGTCGGAAAATGTTTCGGGTCATCTTTGGGTTAGGAGTATTTCAGATTATGATGTGCGATTTTCCGTTTGAAGGGTTCCGTATATCGAAGGTAAAAACGGGAGCCTATTAATGTTCTTCCTACTGATTTTTCAGCTATGACGGTCAATCTCAAACCACAACTGTGCGTAGACCTCTCTATTCCCTATTATTTTCCTATTATTCTCTATTATTCGACGACCCGGTTGGTTCAGTGGTAGTGAATGCTGCGTCTGGGCCAAGGGTTGCGGGTTCGATCCCCGCATAGTACAAACATTTGTGTGCATGAACATGTCTGTTTGTACTGGTCTGGGTGTTTTCTATGTATTATAAGTATGTATTTATAAAAGAAAAGTATTATATGTATATATTTGTAATCCCACTGTTGGTTCTGACATCTGTAACACAGGTGCTTGAGCTACCTATCTCAGAGTCAGATCAATGTATGTGATGCAGTGAAATATTAATATTATTATTCCCTTACCCTTTTATTTCGATGGGACATCATTGTGACATGATCAATGAAAGATCAGAAGCTGGACCAACACCTTAACAAGCTTTCTAAGGCTTTTTTCAGGCTGACACTGAGAATTTCTTAAAATATAGACTTAGCTTTAATTTTACCCCAAACTTTGCCGTCGGAGGGAGTTAGCACGAACCTTAAAGAAATCGTAACGTATACGTATCGTAAACAATTTAAACAGCTCCCTCTATCGTACTTAGCATAAATAAAATTGACAGCACAAACGTCAGAAAAGAAAATATCGTATCGTGAGCGCCCGTCCACAGATTTAACAACTAACGTATCCAATCCATTTTGAAGGAAACTGTACGAGACGATACGTCGACAAAGGCACTTCGTGGTGTGGTGGTGCTAGGCTCCGTGCCACGGACCCATGACATCTTCCAAAATGGACGATGAGGGAGAGTCCCAGGGGTTTTAGTCGATAAACCCCCTCCTTTAGCGGGGGGAGTCCAACATACTTAACCCGTATATGCGTTACCGTAACCCGTAACACGGGTATTTTTTTTTTATGCGATAGGTAGCAGACGAGCAGGCGGATCACCTGATGGTAAGCAATGCCGCCGCTCATGGACACCTGCAACACCAGTAGAGTTACAAGTGCGCTGCCAACCTTTTATCCCCTTCCCCCGGGTGGGCCTCCGGTACCCTCACTCACTCGGCGAAACACAGCACAGGGGCTGCTTCACGCCGGTTTTCTGTGAGGCAGTGGTATCACTCCGGTCGAGCCGGCCCATTCATGCCGAAGCGTGGCTCTCCCACAGTTAAAAATATGCGTAACGCATTCGCAACGTGGGCACGATACCTTAACGTTACGAAATCTTTTAAATGTTCATACTACCAGCCCCTCAAGAGGGAAAGCCCCTACCAATTTAAAGTGCCTTATAATTTAAAGTCGAGGAAAAACGGTCTGAAATGAAAAGTCCTTCAAAAAGGACGGGAGGTATTTGATCAACTGAACAATATCATAAAAGAGGACAAACGCCGTGGAATTTGGAGGCTGAAATTTGGACATTCTTTCCTCATTTTTATCCATTTGTTTAAAGCGAATTGCTAATTAGGTGATAGATTTTATTAAAGTTACTTTTTAAAAGAATACCTAAGTAAATAAATAAAATTCACACAACATTTTGTTATTTAACCTGACTCCGTTCTAAGTGACTTAAACACTACCAAGTGCGCCATCAGGCCAGTCTTCAGATAAAAAAAATCGAAAGTATAGAAGGCACTGAAAAAACAGGATCTCTAAACATCTCTTTAACATTGAGGGGAAAGGGGCTTAAAGGTTAGCGCGGCGCTCTTGTGTCTATGGGCGGCGGCAATGCATTATACCATCAGTGGATCTGTCTGCTCGTCTGCCTCCTAACATAAACTTCGCTTCGGGACCGTAATTCAGAAATGAACCAATAGATGGCGCTGTGCTCAATTACATCGCGCAAGCGTTTCGTGTTTTTGGTTTTAAGCCTTGTCGGTGTCTATAGAAGTTATCTCTTTATAAATAGTATAGATAGAAGATAGATTTAGAAGAAGATAGAAGAAGAAGAAGGTAAGAGAGAGTTTAGTCTACATTTTATTGCATGATCCATTTATGTAAGTAAACATTTGAGAACAATGCTTATACAAAACTTGAAAGAAATTACTTTTCCTTTTATACTTTGCACGCAAAAATACCTAACATTTTATCACGCAATATGATGCACGTTTCAAAACAGATGGACTGTTTTGTGTTTTATGTTCCCTTTTCTACTAGAATTTCTGGGAAACGCTGAATTTTATATTTCCCGAAAGCCGAGTGCATATTTATGATTTCAACGTGGCGACTGGATGTGTAGGTGAAAGGTGAAGTTTACAAGGGGCGTTTGTAGTTATTTATTGTTTGTTATTATCATTTCTTTTGTTTTATTTTTGTTCCTATTTCCAATTTTCCGATACATCCAAGAGACGTAAATCGTTAGCGATCTTGTATATCAAGATAAACGATTAACTTCATCAACTCAAATCAAAATCAAATCAAAATCAAATACATAATTATCAGTCTTTTGCGGTCCAAATCATCACCATATCCTGCGCATTGATAGTCAATTCATTTGGCCTGAAGGCCTTCTAATCTAAGTATGACAAAACTGTCAGTAGTCAGTTCTGCGTCAGATAATGGCCAGCCCACTGCAGTTCAAACTTACTACGCTGGCTCAGCGATCCAAGGTGAGTCTTGGGCTCCGACGTCAAAGTTGCCATAGTGTTTAGTCCAAGGCCAAATTTCGACTAATCATGCAAGCTTAGTGCTTTTAGGTCCTTGGCGACTTCGTCCCTTCAGCGATATCATGGACGCCCCACTGGACGACGTCCCGTTGGTCATCCCAGATAGCTTTTTTTTATTCCGTCTATTCTATTCTAAACGCCCTCATTAACAAATAAAGCATTGCACTTGAAAAAAATCGCTAGGTTGGTATGTATGGTAGCTCTTTTGGCTTTTGACAGTTCAAACTTGCGTTCACGATAAATCGTACCGTATATACGACCTTCTAGAACACACTAGTAGCACAATTTAAACCCCTACTTCACTTTTGTCTAATACAAAATTCCTCCCAAACGTTGTAGGTTTCATCGCTATTCTTACGTGAAGAATAAATGATATTTCTTTGCCGTTTCCCTTCACACAAAGAGATATTATATTCCTTTCAAAGGGTACGATATGAAATTGTTTTGGTATGGAGAAATTGTCTACCATTTTGTTGAATGGAACTAAATGATTTGTTAATATTATGGATAAAGAAATAATGATAATTAACGATGAATTCTTTATTAAATACCAACTTGATGGTAACCACCTGATGGTAAGCGATTACCACGGCCCATGGACACCTGCAACACTAGTGGTGTCACAAAAGCGCCGCATACCTTTTAACCCCCCTAGATTAGGCCTCCGGGACCCTCACTCACGCAGCGAAACACAGCGTATGCAGCGAAAACCAGCGTGAAACAGTTTCACGCTGGTTTTCTGTGAAGACGTGGTATTACTCCGGTCGAGTCGGCCCATGCCGAAGCTTGGCTCTCGCACGATCGTCGTAAATTGATATGATCATTTATTATTGTTGTGTGATTATTTTGACAACATTGAATGTTTTCTGATGAACCGCTTTATCTCTCTCAAGGTCTAGAAATAGAAATAGAAATAGAAAAATTCTTTATTCAATTTAAGTCCTTAGAGAACATTTATGAATGTCAAATATTATGTAAGCTACCGCTGATTCGGAAAGTCGATTTCTACCGAGAAGAATCAGCAAGAAACTCAGTAGTCACTCTTTTCAAATTATGATCAGTACATTACAATTTTCATTCTGATAATAAAAAATATTATCTCTCACAGACACCCAATCCCAAACTTTCTCTATTATAAATAAACTGACATAAAGATATTCCCCTACTAAATAACCTTGACGCTCCCCAAGAAAACAACTTGCTACGAAAAACTATCTTTGACCTTAATATAGCGTGGTCCATTTAAGTCGGCCTTCCCTCAAGGCCGGAATCCATTGTTGTATGAGGTATGTATGAGTTATGCGGAGATGGTGACAAAATGGTGGAATTGCTCGGATATTTCTGAGTAAGTATTATAAAAAGATCAGCGACGAGATGATTAATAGTGGGCGAGGTTATTTTAAACTTGACACGGGAAAGAATCAATTAGTTCACGGTTTAATCTGTGTGTCTGCACATTTATTTTTATGTGATAGAAAATATTATTAAAATATTTTTGTGGTGGCAGACGAGGAAATGGATCATCTGTTGGTAAACGATTGCCACCTTCCATATAGAACTGACCAGCTGCGCTACGTAGAGTCACAAATGCGCTGCAAACCTTTAACCGTTTCCCCCCAATTAGGCCTTCAGTGACCTTACTCACTCGACGAAACTGACGCTTCTTTACGGCGGTTTTTTGAGAGGCCGTGGTATCAATCCGGTTGAGCCGGCCCATTGATGCCTCCCACATTTCATCTGCATCCTAATTATTTCTTTCTATACCTACTATTTATGAAGAGATAACTTCTATAGACAACGACAAGGCTTATAGGTAAACCGAAAACACGAAACGCTTGCGCGATGTAATTTAGCACAGCGCCATCTATTGGTTCATTTATTGGTCCCGAAGCGAAGTGAGGGCGGGCCACTAGTAATATTATAGATGCGAAAGTAACTCTGTCGGTCTGTCTGTTACTCTTTCACGCCAAAACTACTTAACGAATTTGAATGAAATTTGCTATACAGATGGTCTAGACTAGACCCTAAGAAATTACTATAGCGAATATGGTTTTAAGGGTGTTGAGAATAGCCTTAGCGTCCCTAGAAGTATTAAAAGAACTATATAAAAGGTACACCATTTAATAACTTATTTACACTCACAACTCACTTATTTACACGACATATATCAAACTATAAAAAACATAAAGCAATAACAAACCATAAACTATATATACAAAAGAGTACGGTTGTGGCCGTCGCCAACATGGTCCCCCCGGTGTGGCAACACCAGAAGGTAGGAGGTGACGGTCACAACCAGCTACGAAAGGGGAGGCGAAAAGGTAAGTAGGAGGTCACACATACGAAAGGTGACTTGCCCACGTGACCTATAACCACGTGAGGGGTCGCCATCTACAATCGGTTGCGAAAGGAACGTCGGGACTCTTGAGGCTCCACCTTCTTCTAGCTTCCCCCCAAATTGATTCAAGTCTTCCACATAAGATTACGAAACGATGGCTGTCTGAGGATCTGCAAACTTCTGCAAGCTGTGCCACTGTCGCTTCGGCTGGTATTCCAAAACATGAGGGTACGGCACGAATTGTGTGTGTCGGCCGCCCATGGTGTGCCCAACATCCCCGGAAAATATCTCCAATAGGGGATTTGCCGCTACGCTTGAAGGACGCGTCCACGCATGGCACAATGCCATATGCCGCAGGCACGAAGTCGCAATGATAGCAGGATGTCGTTGCCACGTCCGTAAAAGATTGACACCGTCCATTAATAGCGACAGGCAGCTAAGTCCAGCTGGCGCTTGCCATCTCAATCGCATGTCCTCTAATTAGTTCTCTTGAAGCGCAGGCACTTGTGAATTCTTCTGGGAGACGGTTCTCGACGACCTGACGCAACAATTTGGAATTTCGAGGTGTGGTCTAAAGGATGGGTCGAAAGGGAGTGACCAAAAATGAGAGTTCGCCTTTAATTTTTACTCGCGGAAGGCGGCTCTCGGGAATGACGACAAAATCTCTTCGCCAACTCATTTCAGAAGGCCACTCATTAAGTAGGCCAGAAAGCCGAAGGGCTGGGGGGCCACAGGGCCAGAAGGGCCGAGAGGGCCAAAGGACCGGGAGAGCAGGAGAGTCCTTAGTGTTATGAGGGTCTTCCATATTAGAAGACACAGACTCTAAAGGGCAAGGTGGGCGAAGAGGGCCCGAGTATAGCGGGCTAGAGACTTGAAGAAAACGAAGAAGGTCCAAGTCTCCAGAACCTAGATGGCCTACAGGGCTTAAAGTCGATGGACCAGGGGTCAAAGTATCCAAAGGGGCCGAGGCTGGAGTTCCCCGTTCTGTCGTACCGGAAGCCAGGGGGTCAAAACCGCTTAGGAGTGGCGAGCCGGGAGGGCTAGCGGTTGGACCGGGAGTCCCAAGCAGTGGTAGGCACGGAGGCCCAACCGTCAGACTGAAAGGGCCGAGAGGCGGCAGGCCAGTGGGGCCAATGGTCTGGTCGGGAGGTCCTACAGGCGGCGAGCCAGGAGAACCCACGCCGAAAGGTGGTAGGCCGGTAGGGTCCACGCTAAAAGGTGCCAGGCCAGGAGGAGCAGAAGGGTGCAGGACAGGAGGGCCAGAAGACGGTAGCTCAGGGAGGTCAGGTTCGGCCACAACTGTCTGAAGAGTGCGAATTGAAAAATCAGAGTCATTGTGGCCTACCACCATTGGCTCACCCTGGGAACACGAGGAGGCAGAAGCATTGTGGCCTACCACCATTGGCTCATCCTGGGAACACGAGGAGGCAGAGGCATTGTGGCCTACCACCATTGGCTCACCCTGGGAACACGAGGAGGCAGAGGCATTGTGGCCTACCACCATTGGCTCATCCTGGGAACACGAGGAGGCTCTACCCTCGGCGGGGTTAGGAGTAAGCTCATCGTGATACTGTCGCTCCGACGTTAAGTCCTTGCACGATTTGACATCATGGTCCGTTTTTCCGCAAACATAACAAACCTTTTTAACGTAGCTACTATGGCTCTTTGGTTTGTCTACGGTAAGGTGTGCCGTCAAATTTTGGCAAACACCGTCAGATAGGTGACACTTGACGTTGACGGGTTTGGCAGCAACGTCAAAATGCATGATGTCATATCGGTTAAGTAAATTGGCTTCGCGCATTAAAAATTTCGATAATAATTCCAAACTGAACATTTTAGTATGCTCTTTAGAATGCGCGAAGTCAATCCACCTTGACCTTAAAATTGGAGTCAACTTGCTCACAATTTCATTAGAGAGCTCTGGCGAGGCGAGGTACTCGGGTCGCTGCAGCAGGCGAACGACTTCCACACAATTGCGCACCTTGCACGCAAAGGTGTTCAGCTCCCTGCAGTGCTCGTTAGCAGCCAACCTAGGTAGGGCTCGGAGGGCTGAAAGCTGCGACAAAATAATATGCTCCGGCCGCGCAAAGGCTGTCTCTAGCGCGTACATGACCTCGGCGGGGTCTCGCGCGACAGCCAGCAGGACGGCGACAGAGTCTCGCGCCGCTCCGCGCACGGCAGCACTCAGCCTCAGAAGGTTCTCGGCGGGCGTGTACGAGGCACATGTGTCCGCGTAAACCTTTCTGAAAATAAGCCAGTCGGTCGGTCGGCCGTCGAAAACAGGCAAATTAATACTTACCTTAGAAGTCTTCGACACCGTGGCCGCCGCCAACGCTTTGAAGGCTTGAGTTAATTGTAGAGTATTGTTATAAACTTTATTATTTTTGTAACAATTTGTATCAGGTGTACCTAATGTGAAGTGTAATAGTTCTTTAGCTGGCGGCGGGCAAAGAACGCTCGATCGTGAGGTAGCGGGTGCATTAGTGGGAGCGATCATTGTTGGTCGTGTCCCCGTTGTGTGCTCTGCAGAATAGGCAGGCGCGGGTGGAGCGACGGCCGTAACAACCGGCCCGCTCTCGTCACCTGTCGCGCCTACCGCAGCAGCACAAATGGGTGTAGGGACACGACTGTAGGGTGATGCGGTGGCTGCGTCCCCGGCAGCAGCCTGTGGGGGCGCCGTGTGTGCGACCGTATCTTGACCCTGAAATGAAAAATTAGTAGCTCCCTGCTGAATAGTGGCATCATGCCACTCGCTCACGCTGGCGCGCCCGGCCCGAGTGCTGGCGCGTCTCGAGCGGCGGCGGCGTCTCTGCTCGGCCTCGATGGCCGCGAGCTCAGCGCGATACTCCGCCTCCGCGCACTCCGCCTCAGCGCACTTCTTGATGTACTCCGCCTCCGCCGCGAGCCTCCGCGCCCGCAGTGTTGCGGACGAGGCTCTTGTGGTCGTCGTGGAGGCACTGAGGACACTGGGCTCACAAGGCATATTTTTGTTCTGGGCGCGAGTAAACATTATTTCAAAATTAAATATTTTACACTATATACACGCACACTGACACCACTTTGTTGAGAATAGCCTTAGAGTCCCTAGAAGTATTAAAAGAACTATATAAAAGGTACACCATTTAATAAACTTATTTACACTCACAACTCACTTATTTACACGACATATATCAAACTATAAAAACATAAAGCAATAACAAACCATAAACTATATATACAAAAGAGTACGGTTGTGGCCGTCGCCAACAAAGGGGTTACAAGGGGGGGGGGGGGGGGGGGAGGTGAAAAGTTACTACTCCATGCGGACGAAGTCGCCGGTAATTGTCTATATTTTTCAGGTTTAATGTCAAAATATGAAACCCTCATTACGAAAACCAGTAGTTGTGTCTTTTATTTCTCTTTATTTAAGAAGCTTTAACATTGACCATTTCCCTCATCGTTTAGTCTCATACGCTCAATAGCTACATAGATTATTATAAATGAGGTTACTCCCCTATGGCAACGGCATCAGCTGATCCATCATAAAAAACAAAAGGGATCTTATGAATCATGGAGAAAAAACTTGGCAAAGTCGTAGCAATAAAAAGGCCGAGTATTCCCGTCGCAGACCACAATAGAGCTCTTATACAACTCTTATATAACTCTTATATAACTCTTGTACAGCTTATAGTTTATAGTGTCTCTGGAAACTTGGAAAGTCGATTTTGTGGTCTAGTATTTCAAATATATCAAGGAAAAACGTTTGCAAACGTTGTGTACAGTGGCCAGCACATCAAGTTACTACAATCTGTCAAATTTCCTCAGTTGATATTGAACCAAACACGTTTGACATAAAAGTGAGGTTCGATTGAAGAAATTTGACAGATTGTTGTCACTTGATGTGCAGGCCACCGTACAAAAACGTTGGTTTTATTGGAATAGTACAGTATCAATCAGCCTATACTGCAGGGCAAAGGCCACCATCATAGAAATCAAGGCAATGCTACTATGATGGGATTAGGGCTCAATTACCACGCTTGCCAATAGCGGATTGGTAATTACAAACCCAAGGTATGTTCAAAAAATTCGAAACATACTTTTGCTCTACCAAATCAGAGACTATAAGAACATGTCCCGGTACTTAAACCACTAAAACGACATGGCGTTAATGGTAATGTAAAATTAAAAAAAAAACTCTTTTTAACAAGTTTATACAATCATAACAAAATGACGCAAAGATAACAACTTGAAACAAAGATAACAAGTTGACACAAAAATAACAAGTTGACACAAAGATAACAAATTGACGCGAAAATAACAACTTGACACAAAGATAACCATTTGACACAAAGTTAACACTATGAGAACAAGTGTTTTTATTAAGTCAAATTAATTGTTTATTCATACGTTAATCATTTTTTCATGGACGCAGGGAAGCAATTTTCGTGCACTCAACATTGTTATCAAATTAGAAATTTGCATCGACGATGGTATGAAATCTCTAGATTCGACTTCGACGTTGAGAGCTTGAGAATTGCCCCCAGAACAGATACGGATCTAAGGCAGGGCAAAATTGCTCTTAGAGTCCCCGCAGACTACAAACTTTCTATCGGCCGATAGTTTGGTCGACTTCTTAATCAGTATGAAGATGTCCAGTGTGATCGGCCGATACTGAATCACTGTAATGTGCGCATCTGCATACATCTTCATACTGATAAAGAAGCCGACCAAACTATCGGCCGATTGAAAGTTTAGAAAGATAGATAGATACTCTTTATTGCACAACACATTACAGAACTTAATGCTAATAGTAATTTACAAATACAATATCGGCGGCCTTATTTTAAGGCGCTATCTTAAGATTGTAGTCTGCGGGGACTCTAAGTAGGTTGTTACTGGCACCAAGTCTTCACAGCTCCGTTATCTATAAGAAGAAAATTACGACTTTGAGAGCTGATATCTCAAAAACCGTTCACTTTAAGAAAAAATGTTTTTTAGAAAACTTTATATCATTTTAAAAGACCTTTCCATTGATACCCCACACGGGTATGTACATCGAAAAAAAAATTTCATCCCTCAGTACATGTATGGGGGGCCCCACCCCCAATCTTTTTTTTACTATTTAGTGTCATATT
>JABMDO010000440.1:0-25318 GCA_014851415.1 Cnaphalocrocis medinalis
GAGCTGATATCTCAAAAACCGTTCACTTTAAGAAAAATGTTTTTTAGAAAACTTTATATCATTTTAAAAGACCTTTCCATTGATACCCCACACGGGTATGTACATCGAAAAAAAAAATTTCATCCCTCAGTTACATGTATGGGGGGCCCCACCCCCAATTCTTTTTTTTACTATTTAGTGTCATATTTTTGTAGCGGTTCATACAACACATATTCCCATCAAATTTCATCACTGTAGTACTTATAGTTTCCGAGTAAATCGGCTGTGACAGACGGACAGACGGACAGACGGACATGACGAAACTATAAGGGTTCCGTTTTTGCCATTTTGGCTACGGAACCCTAAAAACATTAACATTCAGTATATTTCTGCTATAAAAATCCAAATAACATCGGACTTTCAATTTTCCCCAACAATTAAAAAGAGAATAATTCACTTACAATGTTTATTTTAATTAGCATCGACTTACACGTAGAGATGTGAAAGTATTATCGATTTTAAAGCAAGCGGATTTTTTTTCCGATTACATAAAAAAAGTGCTGATTTTTCTACGTCGTAAGGCGTACAGCAGACTCAATGGATATTTTTTAATGCCTTTTAAAATCTTTCGACGTTAAATTATTCAACAAATCTATCGTATTTATCGTAACAGATGACTTACATCGTAGGGATTTTTCACTACATAAGATTTTTCTCTTCATTCAGTCAATGTCATTAGGTCATCTGAAAGTCAATAATCCAACTAGTGGCATGTTATAAATGTAAGATGAGCAGTCTGATTAACATGGTAATCGCCTATGGACGAGTGTCCAACTCCAATATAGTCAAGTGCGCTGCCAACCTTGCTTCGAGCAAAGGTACAAAACTTCTACTCGGGTGAAATACAGCGCAAGCACTGTTTCACGCAGTTTTTTCTGTGAGACCGTGATATCACTCCGGTCGAGCAGGCACATTCGTGCCGAAGTTTTGCACACCAAATATTATAAAAAAACAGCGCGTAGGTACTTATGTCCATTGATTTCAGGCTTAAGTTTTGTTTTCTTTAAAGCTATCGATGTTTAAGGCTCTCATCTCTAGTTCCACGTCTCAATTAGACGCTGAGAATACTAAGTGTCTACTTATCAACAAGGAAAATGGCCGGAAAATAAAGATGTAATAGAATTGGAACTAATTAATTGCTTCCTAAAGTATGTTCAAATGTTTTATTTGGGATACCTACTTGAAATTAATACGGCAACTAAAAATAATTCGATATTATGACCAGTAACAGTAAGTAGCTTCAGCTGCTTCAGCCGTTATATTTCAAATTTAGAATATCTATTCTGAATTTAAATATTTATTTATTATTCCAAAATTCACTATAAAATATTAAATATTAAAAAGAAATAGGTTTGTTAATGACATTTCAATTAAAAACTATTTAGAATAGACAAAAAAATCGGTTTAGTTTGAAATTAAATTTCCGTCCATTACGAATTTTAACAATCGAATTTACAATGTTCTTTGTTTTATTTCAATATCATAAATCGAACACACACAAACAGAAATTATTGTGAGTAATCTCACGTTCCAATTTCAAATTCTTCGACGCTTTCTAAAGCCAGTTCTATATTAGCTAAAATGCCCTTGAATTCCCTCTCCTCTGACCCTCTCAAAGAGGTTTTAACAGATAGGGGCTCGATTTTCTCCCCTCCACATGACAGCCGCGTAATACCCTCCATAAGTCTCCGGGACGCGTCTCTTAGGTCACGTGTAGACGGTTTTTCCGTCCCAAGAGTGGGACAATTAATTAAAGTTGGTGAGCGTGCCTTATCTCTTGGGCATGTGCACACGGCCTAGCGGCAGGAAAAATGTTTGCCAATTTCTGATACAATTTTTTTCGGTAGATAATTTTGGTATTGCGTTTATTAGAAAGAATTAGTGTTATAATTTTTGTAACAAATTAAATCATTTCCATAATTTCAGTTTAATTTTTTATTTATTTTTTACTTATGTTTTTATGTTTGAACCAATTTTAATGCTATTTTAAGTGTAGCATTAGATTTTTTCTGTGATAAAGTGGCAGACAAGGGTACGTTTCTCCTGTTAGTAAGTGATTGTGACCCATGGACACTTAACAACAGTGAAATACCTCCGTATATACCTCTTCAACGTTTATTTAAGACTAGTGGCCCGCCCTTACTTCGCTTCGGGACCGTAGTTCAGAAATGAACTAATAGATGGCGCTGTGCTCAATTACATAGCGCAAGCGTTTCGTGTTTTTGGTTTACCTATAAGCCTTGTCGTTGTCTACAGAAATTATCTCTTTATAAATAGTATAGAGTATACAGGGTGGTCTAACTAGTGACGTCAATAATTTTTTTTTAGATTCCTCACTCCTAGGGGTATTCAAAAATACCCCATGTATGTTCAGCGATTTTTTGTAGTTTTCGAGTTATAATTTTTTTAAAGGTTTTTTTCAGGTTTTCTGCCAGCGAGGCTTAAAAAATTCATAACTTTTTTTTTATTGGCTATTTTGTTATTCTTTTTTTATGACATGATTTTCTAGAATGTTATTCATAATAATAAAAATATTTGGCTTCCTAAAACCCCTTAATGTTACCCAAAAAAGGTCTTGAAAGTTAGGATTTTAGTTTTCAGTAGGATTTACTCAAACATTCAACTTCAAATTAAAAATACAAAGAGGAGTTTCCATAGCTTCGAAGTAAGTTTAAAAACTTCACAGGGTCCTAAACTATCAATATCATGAAAAAAAAATACTACTTAATGGGACTTTTTTTGAAGTTATCGACCTCCTGAACACAGATAGGCTGAAAATGTATGAAACTCAATAAGGCAATTTTTGCTCGATTGAAGGATTTACTCAAACATTTAACTTCAATTTAAAGTACAAAAAGAAGTTTTCATAGCTTCGGATTAAGTTTAGAAACTTAACAGGGTCCTAAACTACCAATATCATGAAAAAATAATACTAGTTTATAAGCCTCTTTTTGAAGTAATCGGCCTCCGAACGCAGCTGCGCAGATAGGCTGAAAATGTATGAAACTCAATTGAAGCTATTTTTCTACTTTTTAACATTCCAATAGTAAATAAACCTTGAAATTGCGATAGTTTTAAAAAAGCACGCTTCGGCATGAATGGGCCGGCTCGACCAGTGTGATACCACGGCCTCGCAGAAGACCGGCGTACAGCCGGCGGAAGACCGGCGGCAGCACCTGCGCTGTGTTTCGTCGAGTGAGTGAGGGCACCGGAGGCCCAATTAGGGGAAAGAGGTAAAGGCAGCGCACTTGAGACTATACTGGTGTTGAAGGTGTCTATGGGCAGCTGCCATTGCTTACCATCAGGTGATCCGTCTGTTTGTCTGCCACCTATCACATAAAAGAAAGTAAATAAAAAGCGCACGTGTTTTGTTTGCGTTATTTTCTCTCAATATTGAACTAATTACGCTGTGTTAACTAGACTCTGATTATACTCGCGTATTGGCTTAGTGAGTAACTCATAGTACTGCACAATCCAAGTCATTGAGTAACAAGCACAGGCGCAAAAAGAGGCTAATAAAGTAGTTTTATTTTTTTATGATATTGGTAGTTTAGGACCCTGTTAAGTTTCTAAACTTAATCCGAAGCTATTAAAACTCCTTTTTGTACTTTAAATTGAAGTTAAATGTTTGAGTAAATCCTTCAATCGAGCAAAAATTGCCTTATTGAGTTTCATACATTTTCAGCCTATCTGCGTTCGGAGGTCGATAACTTCAAAAAAAGGCCCATTAAGTAGTATTTTTTTTTCATGATATTGATAGTTTAGGACCCTGTGAAGTTTTTAAACTTACTTCGAAGCTATGGAAACTCCTCTTTGTATTTTTAATTTGAAGTTGAATGTTTGAGTAAATCCTACTGAAAACTAAAATCCTAACTTTCAAGACCTTTTTTGGGTAACATTAAGGGGTTTTAGGAAGCCAAATATTTTTATTATTATGAATAACATTCTAGAAAATAATGTCATAAAACAAGAATTACAAAATAGCCAATAAAAAAAAAGTTATGAATTTTTTAACTCTCGCTGGCAGAATACTTAAAAAAACCTTTAAAAAATATAACTCGAAAACTACAAAAATCGCTGAACATACATGGGGTATTTTGGATACCCCCAGGTGTGAGGAATCTAAAAAAAATTATTGACGTCACTAAAAAACCACCCTGTATAGATTAATTTCATCAAAATATATATCATCATCATTGGCCACAGCATCTTTGAAGATGAAAGTTGCAGCGCTAGGAAGTTGGTGGGCCTCCACATCTACGGAGATGGCTATAGATAGAGCCCTATTGCTGCTCTGCAAATCTTGCCACATCAATTGCAAATCCACCCTGGTGGCTTATAACGAAGACGTCCCGTAACGAATGAGAATATACCTGTCACATTAATAAAAATTAAAAATATAATAATATTTCACTACATCACATACATTGGCCTGACTCTGAGATAGGTACCTCAAGCACCTGTGTTACAGATATCAGAACCAACAGTGGAATTACAAATATATACGTATAATACTTTTCTTTTGTAAATACATACTTATAATACATAGAAAACACCCAGACCAATACAAAAAGACATGTTCATGCACACAAATGTTTGTACTGTGCGGGGATCGAACCCGCAACCCTTGGCCCAGACGCAGCATTCACTACCACTGAACCAACCGGGTCGTCTCAACATTCAAACAAAAGCGCGTACAGCGCGTGTGAAAGAGAGGGGAACTCCGATTCGGTCGTAACGTCGACTTCAAATTAGACACTCTGAATCCGCGGGAGGAGACAAAATATATATAGGTACATGCAAAATTAAGCTATAAGCCACCTGTATTTACTCGTATACGCTTTATGTCGTCAACACAATCGTAATAATACTTAACAAATTACTGGAAGGAGTTTAACTTCCAAAGTGACAGTAAATGAAATTAACTAACTTTCGAATTTCGAACTGAATCAAACTCTTTAATTAAAAACAAAATTAATTTAATTTAAAATTTGCCATCTGCCTTTCTGTTCCTGTATTTTAAATTGTTTATATTAAATTTCTTAGTTCGTAATTTATTTTTGTATTTTGAAGAAAATTTCTTTTGTTTTCTTTGTTAATAAAAGATTAACATATATTTTTTGCATGATCTTTTATTTTCATTTAAAAAGTTTATTTAACTTTTTGAATCAAAATAAAAGTTCTTTGGTTTAGTGGTTAAAGTACCGGAACGTGATCTTGAGAGGTCTTGGGTTCGTTTTCCGGGTGGAGCAAATAGTATGTTTCGAATTTTACGACCTTATTCCTTTTTTCAGCGGCAATCGCTTACCACCAGGTGATCCGTCTGCTCGTCTGCCACTTAAATAAAAGGTTAGGCTATCCCGCAGTATTAGACTGTTTGGACTTTTGATTTGAGATTTGTTACCAAGTAGATAAATTAAATCGTCCAATCCATCCATCTTAACGAATAGCAAAATAAGCGTTTGGGATCGGTGATTTTCTCTAATGTGGCTACCGCGTGACAGACGGACGGACGGACAGAAACACGGCTGATTAACGACTCGGTCCCCGGGCGATCTATACGTACGTATACGTGCTTATACGCGCCCCAAGTACAAACTCGTATCTGCTAAGTAAAAACATAGCAGATACGGTTTTGTTCTTGTAACCCGCTTAGATAGACAATGAGGAACTTCCCGTCTAAATAGCGAAGGAGAGGTGGGAGAGCCGCGCTTCGGCATGAATGGGCTCGACCGGAGTAATACCACTTCCTCATAGAAAATCGGCGTGAAGCTGATGCCAAATCCAGGGCAAGGGGATAAAAGGTTGGCAGCGCACTTGTGACTCCACAGGTTTTGCAGGTGTCCATGGGCGGCGGCAATTGCTTACCATCAGGTGATCCGGCTTCTCGTCTTCCTCCATTACATAAAAAAAAAACTCAGCGTGCCCAAAATGCTGGCGAAGTAACCCCCTTTTAATGGTCAATCCGATGCGTCAACCGACATAGCTACACCTTATTTTACTTATTCGATAGCATTTATTATTTCCGAGATATTCCCATGAATAAAATATCATTCTAGAAATCCCATAGTCTTGAAATAGACCGAGAGGAATATTAAATAAGAAACCCCATGAATTTTTGAGTAGGCTAGTTAAATGCATTTCTGCGATGCAATTTTAATGCCCTCGGTTAGCCCTAGTGTGAATTATGGAATGAATAAATCGCAGACCGAATCACCCCGATTTAGATTTTAGCCCCGCAGTTGCGATAATGATTATGAACTTATGAACCATGATTTAGTTGGTCTGGTTTCGCTGTTATGGGGCTATATCGACGCAAGTAACCGCCAACCTAGGTTCACTGATTGTGGCGACAATATAATATTTTTTAAGAAAATAAAACTATAAACTTAGATGCAGCTAAGGAGTGGAACTCCCTGCCGTGGTTTGTTTTTCCCGACCACTATAACTTGGCTATCTTTAAGGCTAGTAAACAGGCATCTTCTAGGCAAACGCGTGTCTAGACCGCATCGTCACTTTCCATCAGGTGCGATTGTGGTCAAGCGTTGGCCTATAGTCTAATAAAAAAAAGCATGTAAACAGGATTTTTCAAGCCGTAATACGATATTTTCAACACGCGACAAGTAACAATAATGTTAATTATTGCTAAAAGTGACCGTGGCCGTAAATAGGTTGGCGGCGCTAGTTTCGTCATTATAGCCCCTTAAAGGGTTACAATGGTCAGAGGGCAGTCACTTCATTGTAGTCACCAGACTTCTCAAATCTTGGATCATGGGCCAAGCGTTAACTCGTAGTAATGGCGTCTAGCGCTATCAGGAAATCGGGATATACCTAAACACTATACACTACAATACACTGTTAAGTGTTAACCCAGCGGGACATTAAAGTATAGGCTAGCTAGATAAAAAAGAAAAGAAAATAGTATAAAAGATAATATACTTAATTGGGTATTTTAATATGCCCTCGAGAAATTTATAAGCCAGTGAAATTGTACAAAACTAAAATAAGCCAGTACTCCATGTGAACTAAGTCGCCCCGTTTAT
Organism: Cnaphalocrocis medinalis; assembly: GCA_014851415.1. Lineage (NCBI taxonomy): Eukaryota > Metazoa > Arthropoda > Insecta > Lepidoptera > Crambidae > Cnaphalocrocis > Cnaphalocrocis medinalis. Next base: position 7,083 of record JABMDO010000440.1, read on the forward strand.
TTTCGCGTACAGACGCCAACACATCAGCTAAGTGTTCAGTTAGCGCCGTGGCCGGTTTTTTCGACGCTTCAGTTAGTGCATATTTAGACCACCCATCCTAATGATGCTTTTTAGTGCTCTTTTTAGTGCACTTTTTAGTGCTGTATGTGTTTTCTTTGTTTGGAGATTTGGAATGTGATTATTTGGTGCTCATAATTTTTGGTTTTAGTACTCATTTGTTTTTTTTTTTATGTGATCGACGGCATCTGCCGTTGTCAACTTAAGTTGACAGATAACTGATTGAAGGCTCATACAAGGTGGCCAGTAAACTAAACAGTCACCTCTTTCTTCATAGGAATGTAGAGATTTACAAGCTTACCTAATGCAGATTGGTAATACGAGTAATAATAACCCGAGCTATGTTCGAAAAATTCGAAACATACTTTTGCTCAACCCGGGAATCGCACTCCGGGACCCCTAGAACTCGGTACTTAAACCACTTTTTTTTTATAATGTAGGAAGGCAAACGAGAAAGCGGGTCACCTGATGGTAAGTGAACACCGCCGCCCATGGACAGCAGCTACACCAGTAAGACTTTGCACGTGCATAAGTAAATAATGCTCTTAAAAAAATCATTGGGTTCAGATGGGAATCGAACCCATTTCCACTTCGCATGTGCCGTCGTTAAAGAGTTAACACTGTATCTAATGAACTTGACCTACAGCTCACTCATTAATATTGACAAGAATTAGTTGCTTGTCAAAATGTCTTCTCTAAATGCATGTTAATTTATCACATTTAGATAATGACAACTTATTGTTGATTGATTGATATCGACTCGGAATGGAGATCAGTCATTGTGAGTTTATATTGATCGTTTAATTTTGAATATTCTGTTATGATTTTTGAGTTGCGATCTTCCAAACAAATTAATACGAGTAAGTAATATATTTTACACAGAAAAATAAAGCGAGAAAATAATTTGTATTTGATTTCTGCCACTTAACTCCTCATTGTGGAATCAAATTCCCGTAGCGGTATTTGCGCACCGGTACGACACTCAAATGTTCAAAAAATGAGCCTTAACCATCCTAACGCCGGCAACGCATCCGTGCTCCCTTGATCCCTTCTGGTGTAGCTGATGCTGGTGTTCACTAACCATCAAGTGACCCGCTTTCTCGTTTGCCTTCCTGTTTCATAAAAAAAATTATACGTACATGCAGCGTGAGAGCTTGTGGCCGAACCAAATATAATGGGCGAGACAAAGTCATCAAGGCTGCGCTGGCTCGGTCACTTAGAGAGAATGGAGTCAGATCGTGCTGCCAAGCGAGTTTACCTGGGTCGATCTACCGGGAAGCTCCCAGTGGGGCGCCCCAGATACCGCTGGATTGACCAGGTCAAGAAGGATCTTGGTCACCTTCAAAGGCCGGATTGGCAAGAGGTGGCTGAGAATAGATCGGAGTGGCGAATTCTCGTGTCGAAGGATAAGATCCACTTCGGGTCGCTGAGCCAACGTAGTAAGTAAGTAAGTACATATAGCGTACCGGCGCCGTAAAGTCCTTGAGTGAAGACCGCGACCCGGTAAGCATAGTGTCGGACGCCCTGCGACAAGATGGGATGATGACATCCGAAGGCTGGCTGGAGTGGGCTGGATGAGAGTGGCCGAAAATCGGGAGCGGTGGCGTGTATTAGGGGAGACCTATGTCCAGCAGTGGACGAGTGTGGGTTGCTGATGATGATGATGACATACAGCATCACGTATGGACGCTTTAGGCAGCCTAATCTAATCATTTTGTGCTTATTCACAGCCTTATCATACAGTTAGTAAGCGCTTGATAAACAATTCAAAATTAAATCGTTGCGTGGTCTCTTTAGGTCCTTACTTCAATGACAAATTACTCATTGGAATAAAGCAGCGTTTCTCAAAGTGGGGTCAAACATGACCACCTTCCCATGGTCCTTCCCGCCATCTTTTTTTTTATGTGATAGGTAGCAGACAAGCAGGCGGATCACCTGATGGTATGCAATTGCCGCCGCCCATGAACACATGCAACAAGTGCGCTGCTAACGTTTTATCCCCTTCCCCCCCGATGGGCCTCCGGTACCCTCACTCACTCGGCGAAACACAGCACAGGAGCTGCTTCACGCCGGTTTTCTGTGAGGCAGTGGTAATCACTCCGGTCGAGCCGGCCCATTCATGCCTGAAGCATGGCTCTTCCCACAATTAAATCTTGTTTGAATCTTGGCATACGGACCGAATCATGGGAGACGCCATCGGTACTTTGCACGGGGCTCTTTCCCTTATGGCGTTTGCTTGACTCCCTACAAAAATCTTTACCGTCCCATATCTCTGTCCATCATTAAAAGTGGGCATAAAGTTTTTATTTATTTATTCAAATTCGAGTTGCGTCCGAAGCCTGCGCCTCAGACCCAGGGGTCCGCTTTCCTTCGCTTCGGTTTTAATTATGTTCATGCTAGCCCCCTTGGTCACTACAATTCTGTCAAATATCCTCAGTCGATATTGAACTCAATGTGTTTGGCATTAAGGTATAAGCTGACAACGCATCTGCACTCCTTCTGGTGCAGCTGATGTCCATGGGCAGCGATAATCACTTCCCATCAGGTATCCAGTTTATATGCAACTAGCGGCCGCCCGCGACTTCGTCCGCGTGGAAAAGTAACTTTTTACCCCCCTTTCAACCCCTTACAACCCCCTTTTCGCAATAAAAAGTAGCCTATGTTCTTTCTTAGGGTCTAGATTATCTGTATACCAAATTTCATTTAAATCCGTTGAGTAGTTTTGGCGTGAAAGAGTAACAGACAGACAGACAGACTGACAGACAGACAGAAGTTACTTTCGCATTTATAATATTAGTATGGATTTTTACCCCTCATTAAAAAAACAGTACATTGTTTTGGACATATTGTATTGGCGTAAATCATTCAGAATTTTCATACACAGTCGGTCACGTGACTATGTCATATTGTATGAGGAGACGAAAAATTTTTCAACGAATTTCGAAAAATCTCAGAAGTATGTAATGTTCTTCAGAAAAGGGATGTGTAATGTAAAGTGGACTCCATTTTCCGAAAACTGTCTTTCAGGAGATACACGAAGTATTTCACATAGCATTAATTTATAAGAGCTAAAGTTTGAGAATCCCTGTTCAAAGCATTTGCGGTTTATTACCTTGAAAATTTGTATGCGATTCGCGAAACATGACATCATTAGGCATTCCTGGTAATTATACTGTATTCTGAGGTCTGACATGCATTTAGTCCCTTTATGTCGATTGTATGAGCTGTAATTAATTGTGTGTCAGTTGGTTTGTATGAATGAATGGTATGTGCTTTTGAAGAGGTAAAATATAGATATTAAAATATACCTATTATTATAACCGAATAAAAGTCGAAAGGTATTTTTCGCTGAAAAAAACACGCTTCTAATTTCAAAACCTCAAAGCGTAGAACGGAACGTGCGATGCCCCGCCCATCGCCAGATTTTTATTGCTTGAAACGGAACGCATTCTGAGCACGTCTTGATCCTCAAATCCGGCCGCCAGCATTCGGAACGCAGCGCGTTCTTTTTTCCAAATTTGAAATTTGAACTTGCAGCCGTGCGATTGGAGATTTTGATTTATTTTCTTTTGCGCCTAATGGCGATGGAGGGATAAGATAATAAATGTGGGCTGCCAGTTCATTTAAAGATTGAGCATTGTAAGGCTTGGTATAGACGATTTTGATTTCATGTTTATGATCAAATTCGGGACTCCATTAATCCATTTGTCCGTGGACAGGGTGTAGCTCTATTGAAGCTACAAAAACAAATGTTTATGGGAAAGCTATGCTTCGGCATGAATGGTCCGGAAGATCCAATACCACGTAATTTCCAATCGACATCTTCGTTGGGGATATTGACAGCGCTCTTTTGTCTTCCACTGGTATCGCAATGACTTACCAACAGGTGATTCCTTTGCCACCTATCATACCTATACAAAAAAGGTCACTAAGTAGAACTTCCATACAAGTTAAACTTCTATTAGCCAAAATGCATCGCCTCAAAAATTTCTTACGTCATACAATTTTTGCATGACTCACAAGTTCCCATAGCGCACAGGCGGCAGACATCAATGGCCGCCATTGTTGATTTTATCTGGTTGGCGCGGACAGGCTCAAAATTCATTATAAAAAGGTCATCTGTATTAGTGGGTTCAGTATAGAGACTTTGGAGTTGATCAAATTGAATAAGGCTGCGTATAGCGCCTGCGTTGTGTTTCGTCGACCGAGTGAAGTATAGGCCCAATTGGGGGGAAAGGGAAGGGAAAAGGGTAAAATGTTGATAGCGCACTTGTGGCTCTACTGGTGTTGTAGATAGATAGATAGATATTCTTTATTGCACAGAAATAGAATACATGAGTGAAGCAACAGCTATAGACAGTACAATAAGGCGGTCTTATCGCTTGTAGCGATTTCTTCCAGACAACCTTTAGGTAGAGGAGAGAAAACAGCGTGTTGTAGGTGTCTATGGGCGGTGGCATTTACTTACCATCAGGTAATCCGTCTGCTTGTATGCAGCCGTGGCAGGCTCCCAACAAGTTGGACCGACGATCTAGTAAAGTGGTAGGTGGTAGACGAGCAGATGCATCACCTGATGGTAAGCGGTGGCCGCCGCCCATAGACACCTGCAACACCAGTAGAGTCACAAGTCAAGCCAAGCGCTGTCAAGTCTTAACCCCCTTTCCCCCCAATTAGGCCTCGAACGAAACATAGCGCAGGCGCTACTTCACGCCGGGTTTCTGTGAGGCCGTGGCATCACTCCGGTCGAGCCAGCCCATTCATGCCGAAGCGTGGCTCTCCCACGGTAAAACTACCCAACTATTCGCTAAGTAGGTATGTTTTATACATTAATTATCTCGTGTTGTCTCAATTTATTATAATTAATATACCAACTCCAAAGCTTACCCATTAGCCTTTACGCAACATCCATGTCAAGACAAAACAATAGACCCGGTCTTAGCAAGTGAAACCGTGTAGTACGCCCATACAACATGTCCCATACATACATGCATGTATGAGTTGTTCAAGGATTAACATGACTGCAGACTTACTTTCGATTTTAGTGTGCACTTTTGAGTGGGGAAAGTGTGTTGAAGTTTCGTTCTGCCAATGTCGAGGGAAATTTTGGGAATTTTTTTATGTGATTGGTAGTAGACGAGCAGACGGATCACCTGATGGTAAGCGATTGCCGCTGTCTATAAACACCTGCAACACCAGTAGAGTCACAAGTGGGCTGCCAACCTTTAACCCTCTTCAACGTATTCTTACTCGTATTCTTCTCAAACGTGCAAGCGGGTCAGCTGCTGGTAAGTAAATAACGTTGTCCATGAACATCTGCGAGATCAGAGAGGTCGCTGATGCGTTGCCGGCCTTTTAAGAAGGATTACGCTCTTCTCTTGAAAGTCCCTAAGTCATAGCCGTCATGAAATTCTGCCGCATTCGATTCGGTATTAATGGACCGGTGATTCACACAGCCTCAAAGAAAGCTGGCGTGAAGCACCAGGACTGTGTAAAGATACTGAAGTCTAGAAAGATACTGAAGGGATTGGGAATAAAACGCCCAAATTGAGTCCGTGTTTATTTCTGGACTAGTGGCCCGCCCTCACTTCGCTTCGGGACCGTAATTCAGAAATGAGCCAATAGATGGCGCTGTGTCCAATTACATCGCGCAAGCGTTTCGTGTTTTCGGTTTACCTATAAGCCTTGTCGTTGTCTATAGAAGTTATCTCTATATAAATAGTATAGAAGAAGATAGAAGATTGCAAGAGCTATAATAAAATACTAAAATAAATGCTCCAACCGATTTCCCGACCAATCTTAACAATCAGCTACGTAAGCAGGAAATATTGTGAACAAGTGTATGCGCAAACACAGATGCACTCTCTATCCCCTTACCCTATGAATTCGACGGAAGATCAATGTGACGGGAGCGAAGAGAGATCGGGCGCAGGACCAACATCTTAACTGTGCTTATAGCTAATTTTTTTTATGGTATAGGTAGCAGACGAGCAGGCGGATCACCTGATGGTTAGCAATTGCCGCCGCCCATGGACAGTTGCAACACCAGTAGAGTCACAAGTGCGCTGCCACCTTAGCTATGAGCTAACAGAATAAAATACTATATTTGATATGATGATGAATAGTTTAATATCATTTATCTCGAAATGATACATGTAAATGTCATTCGGGATACAATGACAAATGCCAGTACATTAATCCTTAGCCTTAGGTCCATACTATGAATAGAAACTAGAAATTCCAGCGCATTTTCACATTTAGTTCTAGATATCAAGTTCTGTGTGGGTGGTTGTGAGCCGAGATGTCATTTTCGGTTTAATGCCCACATTTACACACGAGACAAGTTGTTATGAAGGAATACCATAATATTTGTTATTGCTGGATGTAGACGCTTAAAGACTGTACTATCATACATAAATAAATAGGTTATACCTACTAGCCGCCGTCCGCGACTTCGTACACGTAGAGTTACCGTCATATTTTGGACAATCCACACAATATATTATTACAAATTGTATCCTATGTGTTATTCTAATGTTTAAGCTAAATTATTGCAGAGTTTCATTAAAATCCATTCGGAATTTGTACAGAGGAGCAATCATCCATCCAACCATCTATCTATTAGTAGTTGTTGTAATATTACTATTAGCATTAAGTTCTGTAATGTGTTGTGCAATAAAGAGTATCTATCTATCTATCTATTAGTGGGATACATACCGCACCTATGTACCTACTAGCCGCACATAGTTTATTGCTGTTGTTTCGCTCATGTACCATATATATTGTCCAATAAAGAATATCTATCTTTTTATTTTCACTTTTTTTTTATAGTAGCTGAATGAGAAGGAGAGCTTTCAAAATGAAAGAGAGAGAGATAGAAATCTTTTAAATAACTTTATCTGTTTATTTTTTTAAAAAAGCTGGTCTGGTCACCCTCATACATACCTACTCGTAGAAGCTCGTCTGCCGTCTATCGCATTAAAAAACCCGCTACTACTGTTTGAAAAAGGGCTTATATACGCTAATATACGTCGTTTTAGAGTTTTACAACATTTTTACAGTCTCATATTATCATTTTAATATGTTTATACATTCGTCAAATGGAATATTAGAGTTAAATGAGGTGGTAACGTGAGCCTTAACTTTCACTTCTAACATAAAATAACAATAACTTTCTTTATATGACTTTGTAACTTAAGTACTTTAAGGGTTTTTAGTTTTAGTTAAGTTGGCCCAACTACCAACGTTACGACACGATAGGTAGATAGAGTCTACTCTGGCTCATAATGATGGAAAAATACCATGGAAAGAGGCGTACTGGAGACCTATTTTTGAATTGTCGTCTCACTAAAAAATGTGTGACTCGCATGATTTTTGACATCCGCATTTTTTGAATCATTCGAAAACGAGCGATTTGCAACGAGTGGTAGTAAACCACTCGTTTCCGTGAGGCGAGTGGACGCATTTACGTCAAATCACACGTCAAATATTAACGAGTTAACACTATACTTTGACAAGATTGGCGACACACTAAGCAAGTGATTTCAAAAATAGGGAAAATTATGAATCATGCGACTTACGAGACGACGTGACTTGCAAAACGAGTAGTTTTGTTTGGACGAAGCGAAAATTCAAAAATAGGTCTCCTGGATGAAAAAATCGTTGCATAACTTCAGGTGGTCGATTTTCTCGCCTGCCATCTATCACGTTAAAATTGTTTTAAGTTGTCAGAAGTTGACGTTAAAGGGCTGCCACTAAATCTATACGATATTGGGTGTATTGTCAGACAATATTAGGGTCATATTGAAATAAAAATTGAATTTAAATTCATGACTTTTCTACCTTGGTTAAACATTTCGAAACATCACACTTTATCAAAGAGATCTAACAGTATAATGAAGTTAGCAGTGAAGCAACGCATACATTATATTTTAATTAATCAATTTAGATATGACATGAATAGCCCATTACCATTCCCAGTCCAGTATCGTCTCAGCTTCACGTTTTCTGTTTTACCCGACTACGGCGAAGCGAAAAGGACGGTTATGATTTTGACCTGTATGTATATGAGTAATGGGTATGGATGTTCATCTGTTCCCTCATGACTTCTATAACTAGTTATTATAATCGAACAAATGTTAGAAGCCGTAAAAATCCGCCTGATTATCCGCTGGTTATGGGCTACATGACGTCACGTCAAATGGAGTATACTAGTATTTTTAAAAAGATGAGCGGCGTACTTATGATCTCTAGGGTGTCCATGGGCGGGCATTGATTGCTATCACCAGATTATAAGAATTTACATAATTACTTCTAAGCTAATCAGGTAACCTTTACTGCTATAATAGGTATGCTCTGATTTGTAATTTATTATACCTAACACGAGAACATATTGCTCCAAAAGAAGTTATTATAAAATAAAGTTTAAAAACTAAAACCCGATATGTAGTAATTTGGTTTTTCAATAAAAAATTATGTATTTAGTATCTCCTCCATGATAGACGCTTCAATATTGTACGAAACTGATAGGCACCAGTTCAGGCGAAGTAGGATATAAAAAACTGTATTACAAGTCACAATTAAAAGTTCCCTACAGTATCAAAAAATCTCCTGCAGACGGCTCGCTGCAATTTACTGAACTGTGTACCAAGCAGTGATTGAAACCCTATCGCGAACAATAGGCGAGAGTGGGCGTTGCGGGATCGATCATTGTTATCGGACCTTGTATGATAATAAACATAAACAGCTTCGAGATTTGTCAGGAGACGGGTTTAAAGTGGTTTTTTTAGTTCAGAATGTATTAAAACCTGTATTTTTTATGTTGATTTATGTTGGTGTTTTTAGGCTATTTTGGAGTAGGCAACTAATCTCAACGATCAGGAGACCTATTTTTGAATTTTCGCTTCATCCAAACAAAACTACTCGTTTTGCAAGTCACGTCGTCTCGTGAGTCGCATGATTTATAATTTTCCCTATTTTTGAAATCACTCGCTTAGTGTGTCGCCAATCTTGTCAAAGTATAGTGTTAACTCGTTAATATTTGACGTGTGAATTGACGTAAATGCGTCCACTCGCCTCACGGAAACGAGTGGTTTACACCACTCGTTGCAAATATCTCGTTTTCGAATGATTCAAAAATGCGGATGTCAAAAATCATGCGAGTCACACATTTTTTAGTGAGACGACAATTCAGAAATAGGTCTCCAGGTTATTTTAGGAGTGTGCATAAGTGTTGACGCAAACACGTAATCTTTTTCCCTAATTTACATATTTCGATGGGATCCAGTGTGACACGACCGGAGACACGTCAACAAGCCAAGGGCCAGGATGAGAACGAGCGCAGGACCAACGGCTTAACGTATAAACAACGAAACGAGCAGACGGATCACCTGACAGTAAGTGACATCCGTAACACCAATGGAGTCACAAGTACGCTTTGATCCTTTTGTCCCCGTTGCTCCGACGGGGCCTCTGGTACCTGAGGGTACTCTTAAATCCTTTTCCAAAAAGGTTTTGGTTCTAAATTAATAACGTTAGACCCAGACGGCAGTCACAATGCAAAATCAAGTGTTTTATGCCTTTTAAAACGGCTTTTGGGTCTTACGACGTTAAAATCAAACCCTTGGACCAATTAATCCACCACTAACATCCAACTAATCCAATCAACAACATCCGTAATCGTCAGCCGAAACCTATCGACTCCTCTTGTACTATACACAAATGAGAACAATCCGCTAAACCTGTACTACATTTCCAACGATTTTCCACCTTACTCCAACTGCATAAGAACTACAGGTGTACAATACATTCCCAGTCTGTTTACAAGAAATTTAATATCCAAGCCATAGGCCTTACAAAGCACGTTACTTTGATGACATCGGATGCAGGAGCCATTATACGCCATACATGTGTATGGGAATGGATGAGGCAATAAAAGTAAAGTATCAGCGTAAAATGTTTTTTTTATGATATAGGTGGCAGACGAGCCGACTGATACCTGAATGGTAAGCGATTTACCGCCGCCCATGGATGGCAACACCAGTGGTGTCATAAGTGCGCTGCTTACCTTTTAACCCCCCTTCCTTGTGTTACAGATAACACAAGACAACTTGTGACAACGGATCAAAAATATAATACATAAATACTTAAATAACATCCAGACACTCTTCAGTCTTTAGAGACGGTACCAGCCAGAAAGCAAAAAAAAAATACGCTCCACGCCCCCTTTTTATTCCTAACTGTCAACTAAATGATGGGGATGGAATATTGTCCAAATATCATAAATAAATAAATGCGCCAGACTCTCACACCAATCAACCTGGTCCCAAACTAAGGCAACCGCTGTACTATGAGTAACAGGTGACGATAATTAACTCGGGGCGTCAACCCAGAAAACCCAGACCCAAGAAAATTTTGAAAATGTAGTTTCCTAAATTGACCTGACTGGGAATCGAACCCGGGACCTTTTGCGCTTCGAGCGAACACCTTAGCCCCTGCGCTATTGAGGCCGTCCGGACACCTTAGCTACTGGCTGATGTCCAAATATGATTTACTAGCTTTTGCCCGCGACTTCGTTCGCGTGGACTTCAGGTTCGTAGAAACCTCAAAAATTGTAGCCTATGTGTTATTCTGATGTATAAGCTATATTGTGGTAAAGTTTCATTAAAATCCATACAGTAGTTTTTACGTGAAAGAGTAACAAACATCCATACATCCACACATCCATACTTACAAACTTTCGCCTTTATAATAGTAGTAGGATAAGTAGGATGAACTCTCAAGATGCCGCATCCATATTACCACTTCTCCGCCCAATCACATGGTATTGTACCCTGCATCCTACAGGATTAATACACCGCAATCCTTTGGTGACGTAATTAAATTCTTGTTCGACATGGGGTCATGTTTGACATTAAGTGAAATGTTGATCCTGGATTTTCGAAGTAATCAGTATCAGTCAACAACAAACAGTAGCGCATACAACACTATTGGATCGTCGATTTGATACCAATTTTAATAGTAAGTAATTATAATGACGGGTTCCAAGAACGAAATCGTATCTGCTAAGTAAAAACATAGCAGATTGGAGTTCCTTGGGAGTGCCTTGGATGCGGGTGGCACAGGACCGATCTGTGTGGAGAACTTTAGGGTAGCCCTATGTCCAGCAGTGGACATCATCATCATCATCATCAGCAACCCACGCTCGTCCACTGCTGGACATAGGTCTCCCCCAATGCACGCCACTGCTCCCGATTTTCGGCCACTCTCATCTAGCCCACACCAGCCAGCCTTCGAATGTCGTCATCCCATCTTGTAGCAGGGCGTCCAACACTACGTTTGCCGAGTCGCGGTCTCCACTCAAGGACTTTATGGCTCAACGGTCACGGCAGTGGACATATATTAGCTAAAATGATGATAATGTTGACGATATTGTTCTTGGGATTCGTCGTTTCTCCAACCGATTCAGCTACGTACGCAGAATATATTTTATTCCCTTACCTCTTAATTCGATGAGACACCAGTGTAACACAACCGAAGAGAGATTGGGCGCAGGACCAACGGTTTAAAACGTGCTTTTCCGAGGCACGGGGGTACAAGACCACCAACTTCCAGACTTCGGGCTGACACGGCAAATCTCTGAACAGAATAACACAGGTACAAATTTTTGACCCGAGCTTGAAATCGAACCCGGGGACCCCATGCGCAGCAGTCACTTTAAAGTACGTTCGAAAATAGTAACTAACAGTGTTTCGACAAATGAACACAAAATAATTACACACAGAAAGTAAACTGCCGACTAAGAGCTAAAACGTGTCATGTACTCACGCATGCGCACTAACGGGGAAATACGCCTTTTCGACCACATTCATCCTAGCCTATGACATAAGACAGCGCGCGCGCTTATGTACTTATGCCGGGCAACAACCCTAGCATATGTCAACGAATTCTTCTAAAATCAAAATCAGGCTGAGTCTACCTTCTGTGTGTAATTATTTTGTGAAATGAATGCTGTTACCAGAAACAACGGCTGCAATCGCTTACCTACAGGTGATCCGTCTGCTAATCTGCCATCCATTAATCCAACTCCGATACAATGATTGCAAAAGTCATCAATAGAAGACAGGTCGCATTTACCATCATTAGGTCGAAAGGTCATTGAGATCATGATGGAACAATAGCACTAAACGCTTGTTCTAATGCATTGGTTCTCAAACCTCAGGTCAGCGGTTGGGTCCAATAGTATTTTTTTTATGTGATAGCACAGAATACTTAATAGTACAAGGTACAGAAAACCCACTTCTAAAAACCGTTTATAGAAAAATAATGGCTCAGGCTATAACATAAAGTTGAAATTCCGACCGCCCAACGTTCAACACCTACAATTATTTATACCTAGAAGTGCGTTCTCTTTCTATCGCACGCAAACTGTCGCACATGCGTCGCCGCTCGCTCGTGATTTTCTACTGATTGTCCCCTCCGGAGGGGCCGCCGCATGTACTTGCAAGTTTGGATACCTACACGCGGAGTGGGACCAGGCCTGGTGATAGGTAGGTGACGAGCAGGTGGATCACCTGATGGTAAGCAATTGCCGCCGCTCATGGACACCTGCAACACCAGTGGAGTTACAAGTGCGCTGCCAACCTTTTATCCCCTTCCCCCCGGGTGGGCCTCTGATACCCTCACTCACTCGGCAAAACACAGCACAGGGGCTGCCTCACGCCGGTTTTCTTTGAGGCAGTGGTATCACTCCGGTCGAGCCGGCCCATTCATGCCCAAGCGTGGCTCTCCCACATTTATATATAAAAAACTTTAAATTAAAATATGTAGTTGTTATAATTAGTTAGTTAATAGCACAAAAACAGGTCTTAAGAACTAGACATTACAGATTTTATTTTTAACTACCTAAGATTGTAAGCTGTCGAGATATTGTAGCTGATTGCCATGAATTAATCGGCCTGCTCGTCTGCTGATTTTATTTACATAAAAAATACAACTATACCATGAATAAAGAGCTTAGATCTATAGACACGTCAAGACTTTCCTATATATATATATATATATATAAAACGAAAAAGCGAAAGATATTCGCGATGTTATCGACGCCCAACGCCATCTCTCGTAGTGCGGCTTGAAACTAGTGTCCCGAAACGTAGGTGATACCACTGCCTCACAGAAAACCGGCGTGAAGCAGCCCCTGTGCTGTGTTTCGCCGAGTGAGTGAGGGTACCGGAGGCCCACCGGGGGGAAGGGGATAAAAGGTGGCAGCGCACTTGTAACTCCACTGGTGTTGCAAGTATCCATGAGCGGCAATTGCTTACCATCAGGTGATCCGCCTGCTCGTCTACTACCTATACCATAAAAAAAAAAGATCTGTGGCAGAAAGATTGGGAAGCACTGCTCCAATATGTCCGATCGCATACAATCGAGGATTGGTATTACGAAATGTGGTCACGATAAAAGGTTTAGCTTTATTTGTGAGTGACCTTCTGAGCACAATGGGATACGTATTGAAGAATCGGTGGCCTTGAACATTCGTGCTGAGTTTTAGAGCATACTCACTTACTTCGCTGGCTTAGTGACCCGAAAAGAGTTTTGGCCTCCGTATATAATAAGAGATCCGATCAAAAATATATTTGTCAAAAAAACTCGACTAGGCTGGGGCACTGCCGTGCCCTCAAATCACCACTTCGGTGGGTCCTTTTTTGACGCTGAATGCCGCTGACCCGAAGTGGGCCAACGTAGTCTTGCGATTTCTTATGCTTACCCTCCTGTCAGGGGGCAGGCGGGTTATGTCGGGGTCTTCTCCGAGAGAGTTCGGAAGCATACCAACTAAACACCAGCGACGCTCCCTCATCGCCAGAGGAGAGGAGACATGAGTACGGTCGGTCCTGCACCAGTTCTTGCTAGTTATTTACCTGGAGTTTGTCAGTTGTAGATTTTTTTTTCTTTTTCCCAAGGGAAACCATCATGGCCTTACACATATGGGGGACAAGGTGGTGCGTGGGACTCTAACTCTAATCAAAACCCCTGGTTTGTCCATCTCAGCGCAATCGCGGTCGGATACCCCACAGCCGCAAATCGTGCTCGCCACTTTGAGCCAAATTGTTTGGCGCAATGCAGCCCTTCCCAAATGCGCGACCAGGACACCCAGTAGGATATTTTCCCTCGCGGAGTCGTGATACTGAGCAAGCCACTCCCCAGTAGTGGCATGCTCACGTACTCCGAAGCCCGTTTAGTCGCCTCTTACGACAGGCCCGGACCAGGTGCCGACCCTCCTCCTCGTCCAGATCCTCGTCGTGTCTCTAGACTGCCCTGCTGCTTAGCTACAACGGCCACGGCGCGGGCTGTTTTAACGCAGTCGAAACGTCAAGGGTAGTTCGCCGCAAATATTAAATTTTGCCTAATTTCCTTGGTACATATAAAACATCTTTTTTTCGTACATTTCTGTTCCATTTAAGAAAGAAGAGGGAAAATGGTACTGAATTTTGTAAAAGGGGTTTCACAAAAAGTTTTAGAAAAAAAGTTATAGGGTGATGAAATTTTGGTAGCCAAGGAAATTAGGAAAAGGCCATTGAAATTATAAAACCGATACAAGGAAATTATGAGGTGTCATGGAAATTAGAAAAAATATATATTTCTTGTGATATTTTTCATTAATTAGTTAGTAAAATCAGTTCGATACGTAGCACAAAATAATTATTTTAAAATAAAGAGATATTTTTTACATTATTGGTATTAAATTGTCTGCTACTCACATAATAATCATGGTAGTGGAATCAAACATTAGAATCATAATTAAGTAAGAATAAAACATATTGATAATGTATTTAAATATTTTACTGAATTAAGGGGATGTAAGGGGGTGAACCAACATCATTTCGCCCTAAAAGTTAACCTCATCTGCCCGGGGTGCATCCTGCCGACTAGAAAACAAGGGTCTGGCGACCGACTGATGTCGGTATAACTATCCAAATCTAAACGTAGATAAAATCAACAACCTGGTGATGGGCAGGACTTAAGGTGGAACTTGGGAATATTAGGTGGCACATTCGACGAGAGGGAGAGGATAACCTTGGGGTCAGGCCATCTGCTGTACTTTCGCGAGGGAGACCAAACTTTCCAACGTAGCGTCGGGTTTCTGGTCAATAAGTCCCTTTCCGACAACGTAGTCGAAATGTCTAGAGTGTCGAACTGGGTAGCATACCTCATCATTAAGCTCACCGAGAGGTACAGCCTCAAGGTGGTGCAAGTGTATGTGACACGACCTTGACGTACTCAGACCATAAAGTGGAGGAAATGTTCGAGAACATAATTCGAGGGCCCTCCACTGAACTACCAGGGTTCACTACAATGTTGTCATGGGGGACTTCAACGCTTAAGTGTACAGAATTGCAGCTATAGGATTTGGAACTTTTCGAGGAGACTTTAGGACTAATGAGGCAACGGCGTGAAGACTTATTACTTCGTCGAGAAAACGGGCTCTTAATCGAGAGATCAATAAGCTTGTGCGACACGACCTGCGGTGCTCTAATAACCTTGCTATTGAAAGAGAGAGCCATTGAGCAGAATCGGGGGTCAAAGGTGTTCGTACAATCTCTCGGAAGAAGCCACCTGACAAAGCTGACTACAGCAAGTGGAGAAAAGGTTGCCTCAAAGCCGACAGTCCTTTCGGAGATTGAAGATTTTTATAGCCGATTATACGCTTCGCATGCATCTCAAACTGATCCTGAAAATGAGGACTCTCGAGACACATTAACACGTCACTTCACTGAAGACCTGCCAGAAGTCAGCGTTGGCGATATCGAGATTGCTCTTGGGCAGCTAAAAAACGGACAAGCTGCTGGAGAAGATGGCGTAACAAAGAGTTAGTCAAAGGTGGAGATAAACCCGTAAAGAGGGACCTCTAAAAGCTTTTTAACGCTTTCCTATTTGAAGGGAGAACTCCGAAGGAGTAGAAGTGTGGTCGTCTAGTTCTACAAAAAAAGCAACAAAAGCCTGCAGAAGAAATATCGACCCATTTCTGTTCTAAGTCACGTTTATAAGTTCTTCTCAAGAGTTATCACGAACCATCTTGCGCGAAGACTCGACGAATTCCAACCACCGGAACAGGCTGGATTTCGAAGCGGATATGGCACACTAGACTACATTCATATAGTGCTGCAGATTATACAGAAGACCGAGGAGTATGATCAGCCTTTGTGTCTAGTTTTTGAGAACTATGAAGGCCTTTGAGTCGGTTGAAATCTGATCTGTTCTGGAGTACCTGTAGCGTTGTCAAATAGATTGGCAACATATCCAAATGATGGGATATTTCTACGAAACTGCCACTATGTCCGTCCAAGTACAGAACCAGCAAACAAAACCTATACCATTGCATAAAGGAGTGACACAATGGGACGTCATTTCCCTGAAAATGTTCACAAATGCAATGTTCAAGACGCTCAGCTGGAAAGGACGTGGTATCAACATAAATGTAAACGTATACAACTCTCATTTGCGATTCGTAGATGACATCGGAAAAAAAACGCATAGGTACAGTACCTATAAGATTAGTATTGGGTCAAATTAAAATCGTAATTTTATTGTTTATATAATTTCCCTGATACTTCATAATTTCCTTGGCCAATTTTGAGCCACGGAACGCAAGGAAATTAGTACCAAGGAAATTAGATTTATGCCTAAAAACCACTACAACCTAGAAAATATTCACTTCTAATTATTGTTATTTAAAATGAAGGTTAAGCCCTACATATACTATTGTTGTATAAAAAAACACTTTAACGAAGTTAATTTTAAACTTACAAAAAAGCGGCCAAGGAAATTGTCAAATGTAGAAACCAAAGCCCAAGGAGGGTGTTACTTACGCGACTGGCGCGAAACCGATCAAAGGTGCGCAGGTCCTGCCTCGATAGCCTCTCGCGGCCAAATGGCTTATGTGACGTGGTGTAGTCCATTGAATTCAATTATTTGTGCGTTTCGAGCTACGCTGCTGGAAATGTCGACCCAAGGAAATTATAGTTTTGACCCGGACATTAAACAAATTACGCTTTCTATATTGGTTTTAGCCATTTTGATATGAGTAAAGTATAGTTTTTAATTAGAATCATATCCCTAAATCATAAAACTTACCCATTTGAAATGAAATAATAATACGATTAGATTTTATATACCGTCATTGAGAAAAAGTAAACAAAGGGACATACCAAGGAAATTAGAATACTTGCTTTCGGATAGTTTTTTTATAGGTCTAAATTATAGATTTTTATGTATAAACAACAAAAACAAATCAAAATTAAGATATTATATTACATAAAAATCGTTTTCAGCATAAAAATAGTACAAGAAATTGAGTTCGCCTGCCCGGACATAGAAAAAACACCGAAATGGCGAATTACCCTCGAAAGCAGTAATTGCTGCACTAATTTTTTAACATCCTCGCGTTTAGTCCTGTTTATATCAAGTACTAGCGGCCGCCCGCGACTTCGTACGCGTGGAGTTAATTATTGACACTTACCGTCATATTTTGGACAATCCACACAATATATGTTTATAAATTGTAGCCTATGTGTTATTCTGATGTATAAGCTATATTGTGGTAAAGTTTCATTCAAATCCATTCAGTAGTTTTTACGTAAAAGAGTAACAAACATCCATACATCCATACTTACAAACTTTCGCCTTTATAATAGTAGTAGGATTTGTTTAATGCAACGCCATTAGTTTAAACATATATTTCACACATACAACACAGATGTCCTGATTCTAACAGAGGCCGGTCATTTCACAAGATACAATTGCAAATACATCGTAACTAATACACCAATGGAAACGATGTGTGCTAGCGAATTTTAACGCTTGTCCGGCTGTTGACTGACAGTTGGACTGTAAAGGTTAACTTTGTTTAGTTAAGTGCGATTTTGTAAGACTCTTTTGTAATGTCATAGGTGGCAGACGAGCAGACGGTCACCTGATGGTAAAATGAAAATCATGGAAAACTTTTTACTTGTCAGGAAAATCTCTTTTCAAGATCCAGCAATAGTCAGCCATCATATGGCTGTCTCATCGACCTTGATAACTTCCTTCCATTATCCTGATATCCTGATGGAACCTTTTACCTTGTTCCTCACTGTAATTACCCAAGTTATGCGGGAATCGTCCAAATGGCTGTGTAAGAAATGCAA
>JABMDO010000441.1:0-29977 GCA_014851415.1 Cnaphalocrocis medinalis
TGGAAAACTTTTTACTTGTCAGGAAAATCTCTTTTCAAGATCCAGCAATAGTCAGCCATCATATGGCTGTCTCATCGACCTTGATAACTTCCTTCCATTATCCTGATATCCTGATGGAACCTTTTACCTTGTTCCTCACTGTAATTACCCAAGTTATGCGGGAATCGGTCCAAATGGCTGTGTAAGAAATGCAATTCAAATCACGAAATAAATCATTGAATTCCTCTCGAGAAAATCCAGGTTTCGTAGAAACATTTTCTTCGAACTCACTTCTACTGCCGCTAGATTGACCACTTGATCCCTCTGAAATTTCAAAATCATCACAATTTGATGCCGATGGTCTTGAAAACACAGGAATTGGCAAATCATCACTGAGCTACTGGGGGTGTAACCAATTTCACACTTGGGCTAAAAACAAGTACGTTTTTTGTACACGTTTAAAACCTTTTACATTTACTACATAAAAGTAACAGTCATTTACTTGGCTCATTCTACTTAATTAGCACTCCAATCGTAACCCTATACGTCCTCCTTGGCTCCAGTAAGGCCATGATTCTACGCACGGCTTGCATACGATGTTTGGCACCCAATATTTGTCATTTTGCACTAGTGGTATCCCGAAATATTCTCTCTAGGCTTTTTTTACAAACTCTGTGATCTCTTTTCTTTGCTTTTGTAAACTAAACTTGAAACAAATAAACCAAAAACTGTTAGGATCGTTGATACAAGGTTTACGTGGAAAACTCAGGTTTTTGCAAGGGAAAATACACTTTTACACAAAAAAATCGATAAGAACTACGGGGTCTGATAGCTATAAAGTGAACCTCTTGTAACTAAATTCTTGAAAAGATATCAAATTTAAATGAAAACAAATCAATGAACCACAATTTTGGTAGGATAGTTTAATTTTTTTCAATTATTTCTTACGTTCTGTTTATCTCAATAACCAAAGTGAATCAAAAATAATTAAGTATGCAGCGTATATGTCTAATATGAGTATTAACAAAAATCATCAACAAAATCCCTGCCGCAGATTTTTTTATTTTTTTTGTATAGCAGTGTCTTTGGTCTCCAGTACTCAGTAACAGAACAGTAAGTTAAAGACACGTTTGAGTATTCGTCTATGTTTGAATTTGATTTATTTATGGTAGAGGTCAAAATCTCTAGTTGTTTTATGTAATAGAAATTCACCTTTTTATAGTTTCGATAGATAAAATACAACTTAACGTGTCATTTATTTTAGTGACTACCGGGAGTTTTTCTTCAGCAATGACTCCTTCAGCGGCCTCTTCATGACGCCACTCAGCTGTATGATGGCAGCCTCCTTTGCTTTGTGGTTTTCTTTCTTCCACAAGACCCTCCAGGAGCGTGGGATCCGACTCGATGAACATAAGGTAGGCACGTCTTTGCTGATTTACGTCGTAAGACCAAAAAGTCTTTTTTTTTAGCACTAATTGTCCCACTGCTGGGCAAAGGCCTCCCCCAATAGCCTCCACTGCTCCCTATTCCTTGCCAGCGCTTGCCAGTTGTCGGAGTGCTGGTCCAGGTCGTCGCGCCATCTCTTTCTGGGCTTACCTCTTTGACGGCGACCTTCAGGCTTCCATTTCGTGACATCCTGAGTCCATCTCTCCGGGTGCATTCTTATAGTGTGGCCAGCCCAATTCCACTTCAGCTTGGCAGCTTTCTCACCCACGAAAAGGCAAAAATAATTTATTTTCTATTGTCTGCTATCTGGGCCCTGGGCCTTACAACTGTAACACTCAATCGTCATTAAGTCTTGAAGAACTATTACGAAGTCCCATAGTATCATAACCAATGGTGGTACCATATTCTCGACGACCCGTTTAGTTCAGTGGTAGTGAATCCTGCGTCTGGGGCAAGGGTTGCGGGTTCGATCCCAGCACAGTACAAACATTTGTGTGCATGAACATGTTTGTTTGTATTGGTCTGGGTGTTTTCTATGTATTATAAGTTATGTATTTACAAAAGAAAAGTATTATACGTGTATATTTGTAATCCCACTGTTGGTTCTGATATCTGTAACACAGGTGCTTGAGCTTTCTATCTCAGAGTCAGACCAATGTATGTGATGTAGTGAAAATCCATACTAATATTATAAATGCGAAAGTAACTCTGTCTGTCTGTCTGTCTGTCTGTCTGTCTGTCTGTCCTGTCTGTCTGTTACTCTTTCACGTCAAAACTACTGAACGGATTTAAATGAAATTTGGTATACAGATGATCTAGACCCTGAGAAAGGACATAGGCTACTTTTTAGTGCGAAAAAGGGGTTGTAAGGGGTTAAGAGGGGGGTAAAAAGTTACTATTCCACGCGGACGAAGTCGCGGGCGGCCGCTAGTATTATATATTCTAGACGTGGCAATGTCGCCATCAATTAATTTCATTACTTTTTTGATGCATTACAAGGCTCACACGATCAACAGTCGAGAGGCGATAGTTACACTAGGTATCGATTATTAAGATCGAAAACTCTTCAGCATATGGATAGTACTATTTGAGCAACACTGTCGATAGTTTAACATCCGATACTGGCCATACTAATACAGTCATAACTTCAACATTTCTACGATGGAGGCCTTTGTCCTGCAGTAGGACAGTATATAGGATGATACTTTACTTTACTTTACATATGTTCGTTCCAGACCCTGCCGTACATAGTGACTTACGTATCATTAATCTTGATGTTATATGGGGCCTACTATTGCTACCGCTTGGACAAGATCACAGACCCGTGGACCGTCCACTTCATGATACTAGTTGAGAGACTGTATTTATGTGTCACAGCTGGTACCGTTTTATTAATGTTAATCAATATTAGAAGTAGTAAGTATATTTCGTGTTTTTTTTTATATTGGCTCAGTATATTGATTCACCTCAGCCTGATGATAAGCAAGAAGAGAACCCATGGTGCAGTTACAACGGACGCGACGGCACGGCATCACATCCGTTGGCACTGCCATACTGGCCCGCGAGATGCTTCTTTAAGCTTCGTTTGAGGTTGAGACGCAAGGGCGCGGGTTCGATTCCCGCACCAACACAAATGTTTGTTGGGGTGGGTGTTTGTGGTTCCTTCGTTGTTCCTGGTTTCCATAGCACAAGGGAAAGCCTTAGTTTGGGATCAGGACAATGTTTGTGATGTTGTCTCAATTTATTGACGGCCTCGATGGTGCCGTGGTTAAAGTACCTATTCGTTCGTGAAGTCAATTTAGGAAACGACATTTTCTAAGTTTTCTTGAATCTGGGTGTTCTGGATTGCCTCTTGTTAATTATCGTCACCTGGTACTCGTACTGGTATCGTCACCTGTGGTGTTACATTACCTACAGGGGTTACCCTAGTTTGAGACCAGGTTGATTGTCTGGCGCATTTATATTTATTTATTTATGGCTTTCTTACAGATAAGGATCCGTTGATAGCGTTTTACCGCTGGTCCGGGCACCGCCTGATATCTCGGCTGTCGCTGGGGCTCATGATGTCGCATTGGTGTGTCAACGGCTACTTTATCGGCCACCGGCATAGCCTGGTTGACGTTCTGCAGCGAGTCTTGTAAGTTATTATTAAATTAATCTCTTGAAGCCCGAGAAACGGTTAGACTATGACTCAAGATTTCGAGAGTCTGGTACTTACTTAATTACAATGAAGCGACGTACGTCTCGCAATTCTTTGGGCTGTACCCACGTCCTTAGATCTTCTACGGATCTGTAGCCTTACCATGAGTTTGAAATACTATCCTCGCTATCGAAAACTATCGCTTTGTCTTTTTCATTGTGATGCATTTGAAAGAGACGAGCAATAGTTTAACTTATGTCAGTTTTAGATGTCAACTCATGGTAGCGCTACTGATAATTTCTGACACGTTCATACAAGGAGATTCCGATTATAGGCCTCTCCGTTGCCCTTTGAGTGACTTTGAGCCTTCTTAAGCGGCCCATTTAATGTCATCACTGGCAACACTCGCATTAAAAGCTTTCGTCTTGAGGCACTGCGGTAAATGTCGTAGTTTCCCGAGAGCTGTCTAGCGTGGCTGGGCACGTTGCGAGGAGTACAGACGGCCGTTCGGGCGGAAAGGTCCTTGAACAGAGGCCGCGTACAGGAAGTCGCAGCTGTGTCTGGCCACCCAATGATGGTGATGATTATGCACGTCTGACCTTCTCGATCCTTTAACCCGGCGTTCGCACAGTTGGGTCTATTTGACCCGAGCAGTTTTCAAATGAGCGTATTTCTTAGAATTTGTGAGTGACGTTACCAAACTTCTCAGTAGCTGGAGCTAACGGTTCGCACTTAGTGCTGGATATCGCCAATTAGTCGTGTTGCGGCCGCAGCGGGTGATAGACACGGTCAAACGCGAAAAAGGTAAATATGACCCAACCATACTATTCGTGTAGTCATTTTGCGCCGTTTTAAAAAAAAAATTTTGGATTTATAATAATGTTTATTTTGTTATTTTCAGAACTTTTGCAATTATGGATTGCGAAAAACGTGAACTACAGCGAATTTTAAGTATTTCGCAAGAATCCGACTCCGAATACGAAAATACATCTGCAGTGAGCATGCAATTTTGTACTGCCGAGATTGCGCAGATGATAAGGGTACCATGACTGACGTATAAGACTGATACAAATGGTGTTATATTATTAGTCTATTAATTACTTGATAACCATGTAACAAATTAGTTCATATTATAGAAAAAAGTTTATTTTGTTAAAATTTTATTACTTTAAGACAGAGGTTGTCTATTTTGTTATTTATTTGTGATACTTTTATAAAAAAGTCATTAAAAGATAGTTTCGTATCATGTTGTTTTTTTTTTCTACTCAAAACCCATAACGATAATCGTATTATACAGATAGTACAACCACAAATCAAATTTATTTTAACTTTTGTAATTATGGCGTTTTCTTATACGGGTCCTGTCGACCCAACCCTACTGTCGTTGTTACATATTTTGACTGTGCTGGCGCCGGGTTAACAGAGGAACCAGAAAAAACAGATTCATCGAATGACATTGTTCTTCTTGTACAATCTTATTCTATGATACCACATACCTAGGGTGATCGCTCCAGTAGTTGACCAATTAAGGCAGATTTCGATACAAAAAAAAGGTTTACTAAATATCTACTAGAAATTTGACTTGATTATTTTTGTGTACATTAAAAATTAGTTATTTATCAATATAAACTCATGAAATTTTAATTTAGTTTTACCATTATTTTATTATTAATTAATAAATTAAAATTTCAGCTAATGCGTCAGTAGTTGTCCAGAGGGATTTACTAGCGACTTTCTCTAAATTCTGATTGGTTGCTAGGCTGATTAGTTTTGACACATCCATTTGTAACCAATAAGAACATCTGCTCGTTTGAAAGCTTAATATCGGCGCTTAAATTGAAAATGGTAAACTACTAATGCATGGTCAACTACTGGAGCACTGACCCTACTTACACATTATTATTTCATTCCAGCTTCTTGATGAATGCGGAGTTCTGGGGATTTCATTCCTCCTGGCGATACCACTGACCGTCATGGTGGACATCCCAATGCAGAAGACCATGGATAAAGTCGCGAATTTGTTATTGTAAAATATTTTTCGATTTAAGTGCAATCTGGCTTTTATCAAAATATAAGCCAGTAAAAGCCAGCAAGTTAAATAACTTTGATCAAAATAATGATACACTTAAAACACTGTAAAGAAATCTTAAAATTGATTTTGGCATGTTATATAGCGTCGTAACGCCCAGACAGCAGACACAATGGAAAAATCAATTGTTGTATGCCTTTTAAAAGGCTTAATAGTTGTGGGATCGTTGAAGAAAATAATGGTCGAATTATTAACGTCTGGGATTTTAATGAATCTGATAAGCCTCTTACACTTTTTCCTCGTTTGACAGACTGATTTATTCTTTTTTGATGTTATACAAAGTGAAATGAACAGACGTAGCTTTCTATATATATGCTATGCATTCAACTTCTTAAAACAGTGACCCTTAAATTACTATAAAAAATGTACCTATGTACAGAAATAATTTGTACAATAAGTGGCTAGGGTTCTCAATTTTATTTAGGAAGTTTTACTTAAAATTTTTGATTGAAGTTATACGCGACTAAACTATTGTATCAATACCTAAGTGAAAAAATGTGATTGGCGTTACTATTACTGTTATTAAATAAAAGACTTGTTTTGGATAATGCTTTCATTCAACTTATTACTGATTCGGCTGCGATCTTTTTTTTTATGTGATTGGTAGCAGGCGAGCAGGCGAATCACCTGATGGTAAGCAATTGCCGCCGCCCATGGACACCCGCAACACCAGTGGAGTCACAAGTGCGCTGCCAACCTTTTATCCCCTTCCCCCGAGTGGGCCTCCGGTACCCTCACTCACTCGGCGAAACACAGCACAGGGGCTGCTTCACGCCGGTTTTCTGTGAGGTAGTGGTATCACTCCGGTCGAGCCGGCCCATTCATGCCGAAGCGTGGCTCTCCCACAGTTAAAATCTTGTTGATCAAAGAACCACGGCACTACCTTGGGGGGCCCTTCGATCAACAAGGCTATCACTTTACCAGACCGAATCTTAGATGCCTGGTGATGTTCTTATCTACTGAGCTACTGATCACTCTAGCTCAATAGCTCTTATCTAAAAATTGTAGCTCAGGCTGTCTAGAATAATCTTCAGCATGGGGTCTTCGAGAAAAGGATGTTAGGCCGTGCCGTTTTTTTGCTCGACTTGGCGGAACGTCACAAAAAAGGAACTATTATATTTTGATACCTACCTGTATCGAAATCAACGGCTACAAATTTATTTATTAAACGGTTTTATTTAGCTTGACCCGTGCGGTATTTGTTTGGGTCAAAATTAGAAATTGAAATTTAAGTACCTTCCTCTTGTCAGATTGATCTGAGGTACACACCTTTAGTTCCGATGACAATACAATATAGTAATATCAATAACATTATAAATCTAAGATGGCCGCCGGTACAAAATGGCGGATATCATATTTTTCCACAACCCCCCCAATATGGGTATCAAATGAAAGAGCTACACTAGTAGAATACTGTAGGTATACGGTAGGCATTTTCATTACATACTAAAAACTAGAAAATAAAAAATCGGTAAAAAAACTTTTAAGTTAAACGGTTTTATCTGTTGTGTACTGAAAACTAGAAAATAATAATAACAATTAGGTATTCTGAACTTCTAGTACAGAAATATTTTAGTACTAGGCAGAATAGCTTTTAGGCATATTAGACTAAAATAAAAACGTGGGGCCCCTCTGAAATCCTACCTATGGCTGGCTGGTTATTTATTGTCAAAATCTCCAGTTACGATTATAGGAACTTGATGCAATCCACACTTAGTATAGAAGAAAGTATTACAGAAATAGTTAATGGGCCTCACGTTTTTATTTTAGTCTAATATGCCTAAAAGCTATTCTGCCTAGTACTAAAATATTTCTGTACTAGAAGTTCAGAATACCTAATTGTTATTATTATTTTCTAGTTTTCAGTACACATAAGATAAAACCGTTTAACTTAAAAGTTTTTTTACCGATTTTTTAATCACACAGGCACACACAGGTCCTTAAACCCAATTGTAAAAAAACCCGGTTGTAAAAAAAAAACAAATAAATATTCAAATGACACACGAAATTTGTAACTATACCCAACTTATTTTTTGCTTGTTGTTCATTTGCAGAGTCGACACCATGTTTTTTTACAACTAAAAACAAAAGAAATCTGCAAGTTATTTTTGAAGGCCATTGTTGGTACTTTTTTATGGACGGCCTAAAACACCAGCTAGGTAATAAAATAAAAATTTATTTTAATAAATTAGATACCGAACTCTGAAGCAACAAAAAAATTACGAGCATTATAATTAGGTAACGGTACTTAGGTATGCTTTTTCGGGAACGGATCAGGTTCACCGAAAAAAACATGTTTTTGATTGAAACTTCCTCGTGGCTTCTCACTGATACTGATTCCTAGAGTTGAGAAGAAGCCTCGATGGAGGGAGTGCAATTAGTACCATCCTATTCACTTTAACTTTTTAGAGGGAGGCAAACTCCCTACTTCTGCTTCAGCCTGGGGCAGGGGGAGTCGAGCAAGAAGAGCGGTTGTCGAAAAAGTCTTCTGTTATATGATCTTGATAATTATGTAGGTATAAAAGATATAAATTCACACCACATATCATACATTGACCTGATTCCGCAGTCCGCACTAAAATAGTTGAAACAGGCTAAAGAAGAAGAAGAAGAAGATAGGTAGGTATTTAAAATTTTCTGTGCTATAATATTATCCTAGTAGAACCCTGGTGTACAGCGATATGTAAAAATAATGAAAAAAAAGTATATTAGCATAATGGCTATGATGCATAGTGAATAGTTATATCTACACGTATAGGTAGTAATACAGGGTGTATCTATGAACATTTACATCCCTTTAACCACGCCTTCTACCAATAATTCTGAGCAACATTTGTTTTTTTTAGACTTCGCAACAACAACGCTTGACAACGCTTGAACACAATCGCACCTGATGGAAAATGCCGATGAGGTCTAGGATGACAGGCGTTTCTACTATGACTATGTTTCTACTGACTATATATAACTAAGTATCATTTTTGGAAACTTTTTGCACCTAGTCGGTCACCTGACTTTTCATTTTTTATGAGTAAAAAATATTCGATGAAATTCAAAAGTCGTAGAACAAAATTAATGTTTTTCGCAATGGTAATTTAAGTTTGTCGAAGACGTGAGTAAAATGA
This sequence comes from Cnaphalocrocis medinalis, assembly GCA_014851415.1. Lineage (NCBI taxonomy): Eukaryota > Metazoa > Arthropoda > Insecta > Lepidoptera > Crambidae > Cnaphalocrocis > Cnaphalocrocis medinalis. Next base: position 8,777 of record JABMDO010000441.1, read on the forward strand.
TGTAGTTTTTCACAGATACACCCTGTATATTACTAAGCAAGTTAGGTCCATACAGAATACTTAACTTAGGTAAGTTTGTCAAAACAGTTAGGTACCTACACATATTATAATATCTGCCGTTGGTTCGGAATGTCGATTTCTACTTAGTAGGTAGTGTCAGTAGTTTGATAAGCTAGTGAGGAGAAGATGTGGCGAGTCATCATCACGTTTGCTTCTTGGCTGGTCTTCAAGGGAGTCTCCAGCCTGGAAATTATAGGTGAGAATATTCCTGCACAACTGTGTCTCATGTGTTGTACGGTTTTAAGTTAAAAAAAAACAATAAAGAGCCAGACAATCATAGGTCTCAAACTAGAGCAACCCAAGTGCTCTGGTGTCAACCCAGAACACCCACACCCAAGAAAACTTAGAAAATTACTCGGTAAGCGTGTTGGACGCCCTGCGACAAGATGGGATTGTGACATTGTGGCTGGTGTGGGCTTTTTTTTTATGCGATAGGTAGCTGACGAGCAGGCGGATCACCTGATGGTAAGCAATGCCGCCGCTCATGGACACCTGCCACACCTGGATGAGAGTGGCCGAAAATCGGGAGCAGTGGCGTGCATCAGGGGAGACATGTCCAGCAGTAGACGAGTTTGGGTTGCCGATGATGATGACTCCGTTTGTTTCAGAGTCCGAACTAGCCCAGCTCCCGAAACTGTTCCACCTGGATGACTATGACAGGTGCTTAGCGGAAAAGGAGGGGGTGTATTGCGTTGGCCAGTTCCAGATCTACAGCGATGATGAAGACCATCCCACCTATAACTTAATTAAGGTATCAATATTTTTTCTTTTGTTTTGTTATTGACGACCCGGTTGGTTCAGTGGTAATGAATGCTGCGTCTGGGCCAAGGGTTGCGGACTCGATCCCCGCACAGTACCTACTTTACAAACATTTGTGTGCATGAACATGTCTGTTTGTATTGGTCTGGGTGTTTTCTATGTATTTTAAGTACGTATTTACAAAAGAAAAGTATTGTACGTATATATGTGTAATTCCACTGTTGGTTCTGATATCTGTAACACAGGTGCTTGAGCTACCTATCTCAGAGTCAAATCAATGTATTGTGAAGTAGTGAAATATATTATTTGTCTGTTTTTTTTTAAATACTGCTCAAGTAGTAAGGAATCAGGTCAATGTATGTGATGTGAGATTTCTTTTTATTTGATAGGTGGCAGACAAGCAGACGGATCACCTGATGGTAAGCGATTGCCGCCTCCTATAGACACCTGCAACACTATTACACAAAGAGACAAGACAAAAGAATAATTAAAACAGAGCAAGCCTCTGGGGCAAAGTCCCCAAAATGCTGGCAGCTTTGTCTCGTTGGATAGCGATGTAAATTCGCTGGGCGAAGTACAGACCCCGAGGCCATGAGGATCTGTCGCACCCGGTTGTAGAAGCTCGCTAGCGACTCGTCGTCGACGCGCAGGTAGCACTGCGCCGTGCGCTCCTTGGTCACCTCGTTCTGGAGGTTCCACACGCCGTCGCGGCCTTTGGGTCTCGTAACTTTAACTAAGCGCTCAGCTAAGTCTCGGAAGAAAAGGGACCAAACGGGCCCAGTGTTGCCTCACCCTAAAATGCGTTTTGTTGACAGAAATATGAGCAGGACAAAGACATATACAACCGCTCGTACTTCCATCACGGGTACTGCCTCAGCGAGCGCTGCCCGGGCTCGCACAGCAACCTCACGGCGCGCTTCGAGGCGTGCGCGGACCGCTGGCTGCGTCGGCGCCACGGGCTGCGCGCGCGCCTGCTCACCCTTCACTACTGCCAGGTACCAGCCACCTTCTTCTAGAGTATCACCAACATAATGTCTAAGAATCACTTCAAGACATATACAACCGCTCGTACCACGGAAACTACCTGAGCAAGCTTTGCCCGGGTTCGCATAGCAACCTCACGGCGCGCTTCGAGGCGTGCGCGGACCGCTGCTGGCTGCGTCGGCGCCACGGGCTGCGCGCGCGCCTGCTCACCCTTCACTACTGCTAGGTACCAGCCACGTCTCTCTAGAGTATCACCCACACAATGTCTAAGAATCACTTCACGACACATACAACCGCTTATACCACGGAGACTACCTGAGCAAGCGCTGCCCGGGCTCGCACAGCAATCTCACGGCGCGCTTCGAGGCGTGCGCGGACCGCTGGCTGCGTCGGCGCCACGGGTTGCGCGCGCGCCTGCTCACCCTTCACTACTGCCAGGTACCAGCCACCTCTCTCTAGAGTACCACCAACATAGTTTCTAAGAATCACTTCGAGACATATACAACAGCTCGTACCACGGAAACCACCTGAGCAAGCGCTGCCCGGACTCGCGCAGCAACCTCATTCTTCATTACTGCCAGGTACCAGCCACCTCTCTCTAGCGTACCACCAACATAGTTTCTGAGAATCACTTCAAGACATATACAACTGCTCGTAATACGGGTACTGCCTCAGCAATCGCTGCCTGGGTCAAGGGCGAGAAAATCCGTAGATGCCCACAACCATTTTTGAGGTCTGGATCCGCCCCTGGCCTGGGGTCATCGCTCGCAGCAACCTCACGGCGCGCTTCGAGGCTTGCGCGCGCACCTGCTCACCCCTCACTACTGCCAGGTACCAGCCACTTCTTTCTACCGTACCACCAACATAATGTCTAAGAATGACTTCAAGACATAGACAACAACTCGTACGGGTACTGCCTCAGCAAGCGCTGCCTGGGCTCGCTCGCAGAAACCTCACGGCGCGCTTCGCAAGGTACCAGCCACTTCTCTCCTACCACTATAATGTCTAAGAATAATATAAAGACTGTCAGCCAAGTAGGTATTACAATTAAATACCTATACCTTCAAACAACATCTCAGAGGGCAGGGGAGTAGCGGAAAACCAGCGGTGCCCAGGATTACATTCTAAGGATACCTAGAAGCGGCGCACCGCTTATGCACCCGCCGCGCTCGCCTCGACTCTTGTGATTCGTGCTTATGAGCCGAAATTTCATTAACTTCTCTTCTTACAGACTCACGGACAGCCGCCGTCAAATGCTCAAGACACCCAAAGCCTTCCTCACAAAGTATTCTTATATGCGATCTATTTCTTGGTGCTCATGAATATTGTGGGAACTATTTATGATCAAGTTTCAAAGGAAACGGAGGACAAAAAAGGTAAGAACGTACCTACCTATAATTAAACGTACTTATTTCATTTCATTTACTTCATGCAGCCTCTCTGTTTCGCACAGTGAGTGAGGGTACCGGAGCCCCTAAGACTTGCAAGTGCTTATGGGTGGTGGCAATCGCTTACCATCAGGTGATCCGTCTGCTCGTATGCCACCTATCAAATAAAAAAAACTATTTTAGTAAGATACATGGACGGCACAATTTCAATTTCTTAGGGGCGGCAAATGTGTATGCTACTTTGTTAGCAAAAGGAGTTCAAATACTTCATATAAACGGGACTAAACGCGACGAAAATTAATAAGTACATTCTAGCACTTACTGCTTGACGTTTCGACTGCGTTACAACAGCCGTGGTCACAAGCGAACTTCGCACAGCCGTGGTCACAAGTGCTAGAATGTTTAATTTTCGTCGCGTTTAGTCCCGTTTATATGAAGTATAATTGTATAATGCAACGCGAAAGTTTAAAAACAAAAGGAGTTCGTCATACTCTTTTGAACATTTGCAGATGTCAGCATACTAAGGCTATGGTCGGTTCCGAGGAACTGGGAAAAGCTGACCAAGATTACAGAAGAGCCAGAGGCGTTTTCCAACATAGACTTGAGTAGGTGAGGAGCATTTTTCAAATCACGTAGGTATTAGGGTGTGTTTCCACAGCAGCGAAGCTGCGTGGAGTTGAGCGGACACTTATAAAAATTGACCAATCATTGCTTAAAATACACGTTTTATCTCAGCTCCGATTAAGTGGAAACAGTGTTAGCGGAGTCGAGACGATTTACATTTAAATAAATGGCGCGCGCCCTTTTGGTCTAGTGGTTTAATTACCAGGCCGTGATCTCGGGGTCCCGGGTTCGATTCCCGGGTCGAGCAAAAGTATGCTTCGAATTTTTCGAATATAGCTCGGGTTTGTGATCACCAATCCGCATTAGACAAGCGTGGTGATTAAGCCTAATCCCATCATAGTAGCGATAAATTGATTTCTATGATGGAGGCCGTTGCCCTGCAGTGGGACAGTATATAGGCTGATGCTTTACTTTTTTTTTTAATGGCGCGCAGGGGGATAAGAGCGGCACAGCGGTGTCGAGCTTAGTAGAGCTGTGTGGGGTGAAGCGGGGTTGTGTGGTGGAGAGCGGGGATGTGCAGAGTTGCGCGGGGTGGAGCAGGGCCCGGTACGGTCCAGTCCCGGCTGTGGGGTATCCGACCGCGATTGCGCTGAGATGGACACCCCAGGGGTTTTGGTTAGGGTTAGAGTCCCACACACCACCTTGTTCCCCGCCTTGTGGCAAGGTGAAGGCCATGATGGTTTCCCCTGGGAAAAATAAAAAAAGGGTGGAGCAGGGCTGAAAACAAAATGTAGGTATCCCGTTCAGCTCATTTCCACTTCACAGCTCCGCTTCGCTAGTCTCAGCTTACCTTCACCCAGCTGCACAACTCAGCCCTGCGCCCGCTTATGCGCGGCTTTAGTGGAAGCCCCTGTGCTGTGATTCGCCGAGTGAGTGAGGGTACCACCCGGGGGGGAATGGGATAAATGGTGGCAGCGCACTTGTAACTCCACTGGTGTTGCAAGTGTCCATGAGCGGCGGCAACTGCTTACCATCAGGTGATCGTCGGCTACTTATACCTAATAAAAAAAACACCTACTTATTTACACGGCTCTGCGCCGCTCAACTCCGAAACGCATTCTGTGGAAACGCACCCGTAGTTTAATTTACAAACATCTGCCAAATGCTTGATTTTGTTGCCTCTTTTTCGCTGTTACTTCGACCTTCGACTTCGAAAGTTACTTATTATTTTGGTTTACTTAGAATAATGTAACAAATCTAGACACGCGGGAGCGTGTCCAGCCAAGGTAAAAAAAAAAATTGTCGACAAAGCGAACAAGGGTAATATTACACGAACCATTTAGAGCGACTTTTGACCCCCTCATAGCTCGGAAACTATTACGCTCAAACGTGTGAAATTTGGCATGTGTACAAATTTATATGACAACTAGAGGCCCACTCTCACTTTGTTTTGGGACATTAGTTCCAAGTTGAACTTCATAGATGGAGCTGGGCGTCGATACTTCGAGCAAGTTTTTCTCTTAATTTTCTCAGATTCAGATTCAACCTCTTTGTAATTGTATAGAAGACTTACGGCCGGTTTCTGAATTGAGAATTTGAAGTTAAACATACTACGTACAGCCACGCATCAAAGTATACAAAACTGTCAATTTTTTCCAATTAACTCTCATCTTACTGTCAAATACATTAGGTTGAATATCAATTGAGGAAATTTGACAGGTTGTGGTAACCTGATGTGTGGCTGTCTGTACAAACTTCGACAGTTTCAACTTACGTAGTGAACCGGAGATATAAGTATTTGTTATTTCAGATTTCTACTCATAAATGGGGCCATATTCTGTCATGTTCTTATTTTGACCGCTATGACACATCAGAGGGACCCGAGAAATATAGAAAAGGTAAAAAACGTTTTTTAATAACCCTCCTTTTGCTTTGCCGTAGTCGGGTAAAAATGTAAGTTACTTTCGCATTTATAATATTAGTAAGGAAAGTTAGGAATCGTGGAGTAAGGTTTCGTACTACTGCCCCACGATCCTCTCCCACTTAAGGACGATGAGGGAGAGTCCCAGGAGTTTTAGTCGGTATACCCCCGCCTTCTGCGGGGGGGGAGTCCGACTTAACCCATCTGTTTACAGACGGATGCCCACATGCGTAACGCATTTCTCCTGGGTCACCAAAAAAAAGGACTAGTTAGGATATTATTTAACTATGTTTCAGTTTCTGAACACTCCAGTCGGCCCTGCGACGGGTGCCCTCACAACGATTACGCAGCACTTCGTGGTTGTGTCAAACTTTTTGACCACTTACAAATTATTTCAAGATTCTAAAACCAACCCGATTAGTTTTAAAAGGGTGCCGCTCGAGTTCTTTAAGAGAATAATTCGGTAAGTGGAATTGATTATTTAAAATGAAAAAAAGCAAAACCGACTTCAAGACTACATCATCAATACCAGTGAACATTATTTTTTGGATTTTGTTGTTTTTTTTTCAAAAACCACTAAGTCAATTTTGATAAAATGTATGGTCCCCCTTTGAATGATGGCCTACCAAACAAAATCATAAAAATCCATTCATAATTGGCGGAGAAATCGAGTAACAATATACAAACAAAAACATACGAGTGGAATTGAGAACCTTCCTCGTTTTTGATGTCTTTTAATAATGACAGACCTTTGTTCAATTTTTTAATTGACTTTCAACTTAAAGCATTTGGTTCGACCCAAGCATACTTACCAACCCCATTTTCCACAAATTAATTCTGTGTTGGAATCTCCTATACGTGTTTTTAATATGATAATGGTAAGCGATTGCCGACGCCTATAGACACCAGCAATACCAGTGTAGTCACAAGTGCGCTGCCAACCTTTAACCGCATTGATTGGGCCTCCGGTACGCTCGCTCACTCGTCGAAACACAGCGGCGCTGCTTCACGCCCTTGGGGCCGTGGTATCACTCCGGTCCCGGCCCATTCATGGCGAAGCGTGACTCTTCCACGTTTAAAATTTGTCAAATATCGTTAATTTTTAAAATATTAACCCTAAATTACTACTTTTTGAATGGCTATGATCGCCAACATAAATAAAAAATAGACTAATTTTTAGCAGTTTTTCCGATTTTCCCAGAAGTCAGGTCTATCGGATTTGATTTAACCAATCTTATAACTCTTAATTTTAGTGGACTATCCGAACTTGCGTCGAGTCCAACTTGAACTTGGCCATTTTTTTCCAGATTGCTCCCGCTGTACCTATTGCTAAACGGTTTTGCGGCGACCTGGTGGGCCAACATGGGGGAAGGGCCAATGTGGCCCGTAATAGTGGGCCACGAGAGCAATGTCTGCAGACACAAGTTCTGGGTGACAGCAGGATTCTTGCAAAACGTTATTGAGCCAGAAAAAATCTGCCTTGTTCAAACTTGGTGAGCAACTATGTTAATATACCTTTGTTGTCTATCACACACCACAAACACCCAGATCCAACACAAATATGTTTCATCAACAAACATGTGTGTTGGTTGATGAAACAGATAACAAAACGCAAGAGATCAAACTAGAAACCTAAAGTAAACTAATTACAATATCTCATGCGTCGCGCATTCTAAAAAAAATATTATAAAATAGCTATTATTTTTAGACCAATCAAATTAAAAATAGGTACGTACTCTGTGGTTACGTGTTCTTATCTTGATCATTTTCTTGTTTCAGGATAATGGCAGTGGATACACAAATACATATTTTTACATTATTAACTGTTGCCTTGCTTGTTAAATACCGCCATAGGACAGTGCAGATTTTATCAGCTCTACTTGTTGGAGCCGTCGGCTTGACCATATTTGTAACGTTTAGCAACGGTTACATATCGTTTTTTAATTACGTGACTCCTGAGTAAGTTGTCCTTGGTTGTTTTCTAGAATCCTTTTTTTTTAGATGATCAGTTTAGGACAAAGCGTTGAGCACAGCAATAGCGTAGCGTGGACTACGCCGTAGTCACTCGATATAGACTGAAGCAATGCGGCAATAGCATAGCATGTGAGGTGACTGTGCCGTAGTCACGCGATATAGACTGAAGCTACGCGGCAATAGCATAACATGTGAGGTGACTGTGCCGTAGTCACGCGATGTAGACTGAAGCTACGCGGCAATAGCATAGCATGTGAGGTGACTGTGCCGTAGTCACGCGATATAGACTGAAGCTACGCGGCAATAGCATAACATGTGAGGTGACTGTGCCGTAGTCACGCGATATAGACTGAAGCTACGCGGCAATAGCATAACATGTGAGGTGACTGTGCCGTAGTCACGCGATGTAGACTGAAGCTACGCGGCAATAGCATAGCATGTGAGGTGACTGTGCCGTAGTCACGCGATATAGACTGAAGCTATGCGGCAATAGCATAACATGTGAGGTGAATGTGCCGTAGTCACGCGATCTAGACTGAAGCTACGCGGCAATAGCATAACATGTGAGGTGACTGTGCCGTAGTCACGCGATGTAGACTGAAGCTACGCGGCAATAGCGTAGCGTGGAGGGCGACTACGCCGTAGTCACTCGATATAGACTGAAGCTATGCGGCAATAGCATAACATGTGAGGTGACTGTGCCGTAGTCACGCGATGTATGTAGGCTGAAGTTACACGGCAATAGTGTAACGTGGAGGGTGACTACGCCGTAGTCACGCGATCCACACTGAAGCTATGCGGCAATAGCATAACATGTGAGGTGACTGTGCCGTAGTCACGCGATCTAGACTGAGGCTACGCGGCAATAGCGTACCGTGGAGGGCGACTAGCCGTAGTCACTCGATCTAGACTGAATCTACGCGGCAATAGCATAAACATGTGAGGTGACTGTGCCGTAGTCACGCGATGTAGACTGAAGCTACGCGGCAATAGCGTAGCGTGGAGGGCGACTACGCCGTAGTCACTCGATCTAGACTGAAGCTACACGGCAATAGCGTAGCGTGGAGGATAACAACGCCGTAGTCATGAGATGTAGATTGAAGCTACGTGGCAATAGCATAACATGTGAGGTGACTGTGCCGTAGTCACGCGATCTAGACTGAGGCTACGCGGCAATAGCGTAGCGTGGAGGGCGACTACGCCGTAGTCACTCGATCTAGACTGAAGCTACACGGCAATAGCGTAGCGTGGAGGATAACAACGCCGTAGTCATGAGATGTAGATTGAAGCTACGCGGCAATAGCATAACATGTGAGGTGACTGTGCCATAGTCACGCGATCTAGACTGAGGCTACGCGGCAATAGCATAACATGTGAGGTGACTGTGCCGTAGTCGTGCGATCTAGATTATAGCTACGCGGCAATAGCATAAACATGTGAGGTCACTGTGCCGTAGTCACGCGATGTAGACTGAAGCTACGCGGCAATAGCGTAGCGTGGAGGGCGACTACGCCGTTGTCACGCGATGTAGACTAAACTACGCGGCAATAGCATAGCATGTGAGATTACTGTGCCGTAGTCACTCGATCTAGACTGAAGCTACGCGGCAATAGCGTAGCGTGGAGGGCGACTTCGCCGTAGTCACTCGATCTAGACTGAAGCTATGCGGCAATAGTAGCATGTGAGGTGACTGTGCTGTAGTCACTCGATATAGACTGAAGCTATGCGGCAATAGCATAGCATGTGAGGTGACTGTGCTGTAGTCACTCGATCTAGACTGAAGCTATGCGGCAATAGCATAGCATGTGAGGTGACTGTGCCGTAGTCACTCGATATAGACTGAAGCTACGCGGCAATAGCGTGGCGTGGAGGGCGACTACGTCGTAGTCACTTGACAAAGACTGAAGCTACGCGGCAATAGCATAGCATGTGAGGTTACTGTGCCGTAGACTACGGCACAGTAACCTCACATGCTATGGTAGTCACGCATTATAGGCCAAAACTAGACTGAAAATTCGCAACAGCTGTGTAACATGGACCGTGATTTCTTTTAGTGACGGCGTTCATAGTGCTTTACTAGTTATTCAGCAGACAGCAGCTCTATTTAGGGCATAGTTAATGTATTTAAATTAGCTGTTTCTAATTATTTATCTTCCAGGGTATTCCGAACGGCGTTTATGTATACTAAGAGCTTTTACGCATTTGTTTATTATGCCGACTAACTGTATGATTGCTGCTGTCGTTGGTATAATAATGGGCCTTGTGATTTTTGAAAGCGAGGAGAGAAAAATCAAAAAGGTAAGTTTATTTCATGGAGCATTATTATGATATTTATTGAAATTCTGTCCAAAACGGTTTATTGCAAATTGATACAAAAGTCTTAATAAGGTAAAAAAAAAGTAAAGTATCAGCCTATCAGGTACGCCCCGTTGGTCTAGCGGTTTAAGTTAATTGGGTACCTAATCTACATTTTTCATTCACAGCGATTTCTCTGGATGTCAGGAACATGGATAGTCGTAGCGGTATTCTTGGTGGCCCACCAAACCTATTATTTGAAGCTTTGGGTCACGGATCCATGGACAATCACCGCCTTCATGACGGTTGAGAGAATTGTATTCTGTTTCCTCGCTGGCGGGGTACTTTATGCTGCGACCACAGAAGGCAAGAGTATATTATAACACCTATTTTGTTGACCTATTAAAAGACTTGCGCGGACTCTCGGCAGATGACTGGCAGGAGGTGGCACAGGATCGACCAAGATGGAGGCTCTTATGATGGGTCGGTGCGCCAACTTAGTTAGTTAGTTATTTTGTTGCCGTGGAAACCGTGGGAGAGCCACGCTTCGGCATTCTTAAGTATTTTTTTGTTTTAATATTTGTTACGTCGTAAGGCCCAGACAATCAATAATTGTTTTATGCCTTTTAAAAGGCTTTCTTACGACGTTAACTAAATATAATTAGGTACTAATTGTAATTTTGACTTAAAAGGCGTTATCCTCTCATTTAAATTACTTACTGTGCCCATCAGGCTCCAAAATTGTGTCTCAATACTTATCTTTATTAACCATCTATGTGGGAGAGCCACGCTTCGGCATGAATGGGCCGGCTCGACCGGAGTGATACCACTGCCTCACAGAAAACCGGCGTGAAGCAGCCTCTGTGCTGTGTTTCGCCGAGTGAGTGAGGGTACCGGAGGCCCACCAGGGGAGGGAAAGGGGATTAAAGGTTGGCAGCGCACGTGTAACTCCACTGGTGTTGCAAGTGTCACGGTCAAATACCACGGCCTCACAGAAGACCGGCGTGAAGCGGCGCCTGCGCTGTATATCGTCTTCCATACTTGTATGTAAATATCTCATTCGACTTCTGTTGGGAGCCAATTCTCGTGCGCTCGACATTAAAGTCGAATCGGTGATTTGTATGGACGAATGTATGGAATCTATAAATTCGACTTTCATGTCGTTCGTGTACACGAGAATTACATGCCAGAACTTCCTTGTGTTTGCAGATTTGTATGGATACATAGCTCGCTGGCCTGCCTGGCGGTTGACGGGGAAGATTTCTATGGCGGTGTCTATGGTGCACTGGTGCATCAACGCCTACCTGGTAGCTACTAGGAAGAGCCTCCACGATACCTCCGTAATAGGCATGGTAAGCATGACTGCTTCTGGCGCAGTTCGTAGTGGGTCGCACTTTGAAGCGACGGCTGCGCTTCCGGGTCAAAAAATTGTGCCGAATTTTTCTATTCTGAAATTGGGTATTTGACTAATCTCGATATAGTAAAAAATATTGATACTTTATCAAACTATTGGTAAATAAAAACCAGGGGCCAACAATTCCAGTTAAAAATATAACGTCTAGCTGGTTTTGTGAGCATTCAAAGTTTCATGAGTAAGTCCATTTTTAAAGTAGGTATAAAATTAAAAAAAAATAATTGTATCATTGCCCAAAATATGTCATTGAGAGGCCATCTGGGGCCAATTCTCGTAATCTCGAAGTCTGACATTGAAATCGAATTAAAGACTAGTGTGGACGAATGTATGAAATCTCTAAATAAGACTTCAATGTTGAGAGCACGAGAATGGCCTGGAGGCCAATTCTCGGTTTTCGCCTTCTATGTCGAGTCGACTCCATGGAACGCAAAGACCAATAAAAAAACAAGATAAGGAATGTCGACTGGAATCTGTGTTCTCCTATTGGTTGTGCGTTCCTGAATCGACTCGACATAGAAGGCGAAAATCGAGAATTAACCACACTCAAGTAGTAAAGTATCATCCCACTGCAGGGCAAAGGCCTCCATCAAGTCATCGCTAGGTACTATGATGGGATTAGGCTTAATCACCACGCTTGCCTAATGCGGATTGGTGATCACTCAAGTACTATAGTAAAATACGATCATCGTAGTTTTACTATAGATACTTGAGTCTGAATTGACTTGACTAAGTTTTCAATTTAATGTTCCAGGTAACTGACGTAATAGTGACGAGCGTCATCTCGCATGCGATCGCAGTGCCGTTAACAGTCTTGGTGCAGTATCCTGCGCAGGCGTTTCTCATGAGGATCTTAAACCTGTAGTGTCTGTGGTATATCTATGGCAGGGATGTTACGGAGCTTCGACTCTGGTTCCGTTAAATATGTTTGTAAACTTTAATTTTGTTGCATTATACAAATCTACTATACTATTTCTAAAGAGATAACTTCAATAGACAACGACAAGGCTCATAGGTAAACCGAAAACACGAAATGCTTGCGCGATGTAATTGGACACAACGCCATCTATTGGCTCATTTCTAAATTACGGTACCAAAGCGAAGTGAGGGCGAACCACTAGTACTTAATATAAACGAGACTAAATGCGAGTATATTTAAATATAAGTACATTACGAGTAGATACCACTTACTGCTGAGTCCGCTTGCAAAAAGGCTTGCAACCACGGCTGTTGTAACGCAATCGAAATGTCAAGCAGTAAGTGTTACTCATATAATGTATGTAAGTACTTATATTTAAATATCCTCGCCACAAAATAATTACACACAGAAAGAAGGCTGCCCACTAAGAGCTAAAAACGTGTCATGTACTCACGCATGCGCACTAACGGGGAAATTCGCCTTTTCGACCACATTAATCCTTGCCTATGACATAAGATTGTCGAACTGTCGAGGTCTGTGGTAGAGGCCGCGCGCTTATGTACTCATGCCGGGCAACAACCTTAGCATATGTCAACGAACTCTTCTAAATTTAAAATCAGGCTGAGTCTACCTTCTGTGTGTAATTATTTTGTGTCCTCGCATTTTGTCCCGTTTATGTAAAGTATCCGGTTCCGTTAAGTCGGAACTTCCGATTATTTTATACATTTGGTTCTGACTTCGGCTCCCATACTTTTATATCGAAGGTTTTAATCGGAGGTTGAAGCAGGACATAGCTATTAATAGGTTCTCAACTTTTGAAGTCAATTAATTTGATTTTATTTGTTTTCTACTTAGGGTACCTACTTTATTTGTCATTGTAACTAACTTTTTACTCTAATTTTGTAAACTCAAATGAAAAACGCAAAATGCTTGTAATACTTTACATTAATTTTTTGAACGATATGGCAGAAGTGTTATTATTGTTCGTAGCGATTGTCGGATTAAGAGCCTTGTTAGGAAAAAGTTAATCTGTGTTTTTAGTGTGTAAGATCAGATGAGTGTGCTACATTAATGAGATCTGTGGATTTTGTTAAACAATAAAATTCAAAATGTAATGGTCGGATAACAGAGTTTTCTTTACTTCCCCAAAAATACTTCAATGGCGACGAGATAAACACATTAGCGGAAATTTTGAATCTAGGTATGGCAGTCGGAAAAATAGCGGGGTTCAATGTAAAAAGTGGGACTTGGTCAACGTATATTGACAGGCTTGGTACAGTCGAGGTCAAAAATATGTTTACACTTTAGGACCTTGTCACAGTACATATGTATAAGAAAACGACTTCCACTTTCTTATAAGTATGTATTGTGACAAGGTCCTAAAGTGTAAACATATTTTTGACCTCGACTGTACTTATTACTTTACTTTCAATAACTTAATTAAAAGAGGAATTAAAAATGCCCACTTGATTGCGGCGATGGGGGAGGATGCGTACGAGATTTTATTAATAAATCTAGCAGCCCTGATAAGCCGGCGAAATATCTGTTGCTAACCCTCGATACTATCCATAGTATTGGCGTATATCAATAGTATAACCACAAAATAATTAAACACAGAAGGTAGACTCAGCCTGATTTTGAATTTAGAAGAGTTTGTTGACATTATTCTAGGGTTGTTGCCCGGCATGAGTAAATAAGCGCGCGGCCTCTACCACAGACCTCAACAGTTTGACAATCGAATGTCATAGGCTAGGATTAATGTGGTCGAAAAGGCGTATTTCCCCGTTAGTGAGCATGCGTGAGTACATGACACGTTTTTAGCTCTTAGTGGGCAGCCTACTTTCTGTGTGTAATTATTTTGTGGTATAACGCCAAAATCTGACATTAAAATCGATACTGAGACTATCGTAAGTTCAGTACCTTAATACTAAACCAACCAGGGCCGTCTCTAGCTCATGTGGCGCCCGTGTGCAAACATTGCCCTAGCGCCCCCTAGCAAGCGCACGGTCAAAATTAGGGCATTGAGCCCGGGTTTACCCGGTCCGAAAAAACCCGGGTTTTCCGGGTTTTAGGAGTCACAAAAACCCGGGTTTGAAAATCAAAACCCGGGTTTTTCTGGTTTTTATAAACGCTTCAAAAACACGAACCATTCCGTAAATGTTGACTATCAGGTGTTCCGTCTGTGCCACCCATCACATAAAAAAAAGAAATTAGAACGACCTACTACGTAAGTACGTAATAATAACGGAAAATGTAGCAATGGGTGGGTATTAACCCTTCCTTTTTAGGGTTCCGTAGCCAAATGGCAAATAACGGAACCCTTACAGATTCGTTACCAGCACTATCCCGGCTATGTGCTGGAAGAGTCCTTTCACCGCAAGGCCGGTGTATGCCTTTTCGTCAGGGTGGACATCTGTTGTGATCGTCTTCACTGCCTTGAGGACCCATCAGTTTCCCTTTGCGTTCGCGTAGACTTAGGCTCGACGAGCAGAATCTACGTGTGCATATACCGTCCCCACAAAGGAGACACCGCGACAACTCGACTCTTCGAACACCTGAGTGAGGTGGCAGACAACGCTTAGGCGCGGTTTCTTAACAGCGAACTGGTGTTTCAAGGGGATTTCAATGCCCACCACGTCGACTGGTTGGGCTCCCTGAAAACAGACCGTTGGATGTCGTACCCGTTCAAAAATACCGCTGCGGGAAGTTGATTCTGCAATGAGGAGGTGCGCGGCAGAAAGTGTCGTGTAAAGCGCATAGTAGAGGATCGCCAACTATCCATGCCTACGTGGTTTAGTACGGTGGTGAAATTTGGCAGCGGGTATCAAATCAAACATTTCCTCAGAGCACTCACCAGGATAAAGGCGGTAAAAGATACAAAGAGATGCAACATCTCTCCGCAGTGCCACAGAATCTAAGCGATCAGTGAGATTGTCGTCACCGACTATTCGAGTTGCACGACGTTGGAAGCGGTCTAACGGGAGGAGCTAATATTGGGGTGCCCCGGCCCAGACATGGGAGCAGTAGGTACTCCATGTGGTGCCGGACTTGCGCCTTATAGAGCTGAAGGCGGTGGGATGGCGTAAAGTACCACCTTGCTCTGCCGAGGACACCCAGTTTCTTAGAGGCTTAATTACTTAGGTAGCCTTTTCCTCTAAATGACCCCGAGATTGAACGTCACTTGAAATATCGACGCCAAGAATCGCAATGCTCGCTTTGGCGTTAAGGTGAGTGTCCTGAAAGTGAGGAGAAACGACAAAGGCGGTTTTTTTTGCAGTAAACGCGCAAACCCAAAAAGACTTTTTGGGATTGAATTCGACTAGATTCATGTCACCCCAACTCGACACCATGATCTAGAGTACCTATTCTCAATGACAGACACAACTTCCTTCCGACACTCATCGACGTGGGCTCGAGAAAACCTTGCATGGCCGGAATATGAGGCATCGCCCGTACTGCCATTCGCATAGCAATGAATGCCACTGGTATGTAGCATGCCATTGATATGATATACAGGAGGAATAGCACACAGCCTTGGGGTACACCAGCATTTACGGGTTTTAGGTCTGAGCATGAACCTTCGACGACCACCTTGATGCTACGACCCGTGAAAAAGCTGTGTACCCATTCGCATAGTTTCTCGGGCGACCCATAGGCAGGATGTTTCGAGATAAGCGCTTTGTGCCAGACCTGATCAAAGGCCTTCGCAATGTCCAGGCTTACTGCCAGGCAGGGCCTCCCCCTTGCTTTCGATGGACTCCGCCCATCTATGGGTCAAGTAAACGAGGCCAACTCGTCTTCACCTCTGCGTAAAGGAGGAAAGGAAAGGAGGCTGACAGAAATTCCCCTCAACAGCTTTATCCAGTGCCCAAAAGGCACGTGTTCCGGAGTGGAGTCCCTTGGGGGCAGAGCTGCTTTGGAGGAAAGGATCCCTCGAAGTGTGCAGCGGCCATAGCTAACCAGATCAGTATTGGAATGGAAAACTACAATCCATTTACTGATGTCTCTAATGGTCGTAAAGATGAGCTCTGGTTCAACCGCGAGTGCGTTGCAGCCGTTAAAGAGCATGCCCGCTGCAGACGTCGGCGCCGGTGGTCGGCGCCGCTTTATGCACACCCGTCGGTTGGGAGACCGACGAGTGTGCAACTGTGAGTGTGGGGCTCTCCTATGGGTTGGGTCTCTGCAAATCAGAGACCGTTCAGAGGCATACCTACCCACTAAAACCTCTCCGACTTTTCCCGGCAGATCCAGGCACGGTGGCGGAATACGTGAAAGGGCAAACCTTTATCGCCGCGTCCCGCCTCAGGAACTGCGAGGCACGCCAGTACGGCCTCACCTCCCCAACTACGGGGCGTATACAAAAACCCCCGGATGGACGCCCACGCCGCTAGGTTGCAACGCAGGCGCTTCCAGCAGATCCCTGCAGGACTCCCTCGCAGACCCGTACCCTGCTGTTTGCAGGACAGGGAAGGGAAAGAGAGCCCGCAGGCTTACCAGTAAGGCCCTGAAATCCCAGCCACACCAGCACCTCCACTGATTGCGGAGGCAGGGGGAATACAGGGAGGCAGGAAGCTGCCGCTTACCGCTGGATTGCGGGACTTGGAGCGATCTGCGCAAAAGTCCCCTACATGTAATGTGGGGGCAGCGCCCAGAGGCGCCCCAAGTAAAAGGGAGAGCACGCCTTGCTTTGCTGTAATACGACAAATATAAGAAGAGCTCCAGGTGCTACACAAAATGTATGCAAACTGGAGTTCTTTTTATGTTGGGTATCAAAGCGCGGCGGCTGGGCGCGTGGGCGCGCGCCGAGTGGGGCTTCGTTGCGAGCGGCGCCCGGCGCCGCCCCTAGGACCGCGGCGCCCGTGTGCAACGCACACCCTGCACCTAAGGGAAAGACGGCCCTGAAACCAACGAGTCGCTTTATTCACTTGAAATTTAAGAGCAAGTGTAGAATTAAATTGGCCAAGAGTACTGTCTAAACCGCACCAAAAAAATAATGCTTAAACCAAACACACCAAACGTCATGGCCCCAGCAGCGCTCGGCTTATACGCAGGTCGTGCGCACGCGCAATAAATACACTTCAGCATCGGGCTGTACAATGCGTCAAAAAGTTATAAAGTAAGTCTATATACTGTCCCACTGCAGGGCAGAGGCCTTCATCATAGAAATCAAAGTCATCGCTACTATGATCGGATTAAGCCACCACCCAACCCAGTATACGTCTGAGCGTGTCGCAAAGTGTGTCACGCTCAACCAGGTATTCTGGATGCCAAAACAAGGAGGCACACGGCCTTGTTCACGCAGAGTGAATGCCGCCTCATTCATATCCGACCGCTGGTAGACGACCAGGTAGTGTGGGGCTCTCCCCTGGATTGGGCCTCTGCTAATCAGAGGCCGTTCAAGGGCATACCTATCGTCTCACCCGACGACAGTTAACATCAGAAAACAATTTGCTAAGTATATAAATAAGTATAAAAAAAAGTATCAGCCTATACAGGGTGTATCTGTGAACATTTATATCCCTTTAACCACGTGTTCTATCAACCATTCTGAATAACATTTGCTCAACAACTTACTTATCCGAATTCTTCGAAAAATTTTTCGACTTCCCATACATATGACCAAGTCACGTGACCGACTTTGTATGGGAAGATGAAAATTTTATATGCGAATTTTCAAAAGTCAGAACAAATGTTGTTCAGAATGTTTGGTAGAACACGTGATTAAAGGGATGTAAATGTTCACAGATACACCCTGTATATAGGTACTGTTCCACTGCAGGGCAAAGGGCTCCATCATAGAAATCATGTAATCACTACCATGACGGGATTAGGTTTAATCACCACGCTTGCCTTATGCGGTTGGTGAACACAAACCTGAGCTATGTTCGAAACATTCGTAACATACTTTTGCTCGACCCGGGAATCGAACCCGGGACCCCGAGATCACGGCCCGGTACTTAAACCACTAGACCAACGGGCCGATAAAATTAAATAAATATAAATATGAAATAAAGTATTAATTCAATAAATATAGTAAGAATACTTAATATTCTTATCTAGGTATGCAATAATGTCTATGTAATGTATAGTATTCTATTAATATATTAACTATGTAGGTGTTGTAAATAAATGTGAGATGCAATTTTAAAGTTAGATAGGTACTCTTCTGTAAGGTTAATATTTTCTTAGTTTACATAATGACCATGTTTTCCTCTTATTTAAATGCAATGTTTGGCAAAACATGCAAACTAACAACAATAATTACTTACCATATTTTACGCAAACAAAATATCTAATTATATTCTATTATATTCTAGGTAATGTTTTTTTGCTATGACGAAGTCAGCTGTAAGGTTTTCATGCAAATCCCGTACAAACAATACCTACTTTTAAAAAAATAGATCCGATTTCCAAATAAGACGAACTAAAAAGTTAAGAATAGTAATATTTTGTACAATTTTTTTCACGTATGTAACACTTTTTATAACGGTTTACGCGAATAGAAGTGAGTTCAGCGCTAGATAGGTATAAAGTTTTCGCCATTTTAATACTACATTAGTGCATGCTGTGTTTGCCTATAATTGTTTATGGCAATAGTGTATACAACAATGTTTGTTTTTAATTCTAAGCAATAATTATTGTTCATAAACGTTGGTGAACCTAATAAATAAATAAATACATAATTATAATACTCTTCATAGTACCCCTCCCCCTTTCTCCTCAGCGCAAAAATAGCACTTGGCCAAAGACCAAAAGCGGTAACTTTACATGACGCCGTAGGTACTACACTCGCTATCGTACGTGTTCAATCGAAATCTATTCGACACACGTTTACTCGCTATCGACTGTAGTAACGTTTTCGATGTCAACTCATGGTAGCGCTACTGGACATGAACCCCGCTGGGGCACTGCAGCCTTAGTAGTAATAAAAACACAAATTACACACAAACATTAATCACAAATTATAAAATTAAAATATAACGAGTTAAAATTCCATTAGGTACATTATATAAACTCCATAACATTATACAGTTTTCTGCTCGTGAAGACTCTAAGAAGACGCTAACTTTTGAAGATTATAGAAACATTTTGATAGCAAATATTTTTTAACTTTTTATAAAATAAGTGGTCTTTTGTTTATTCTTTTATAAACGTTTGGTAATTTATCTCAGAGTCAGATCAATACAGTATGGTCAGTATGTGATATAATGAAAATATTATATTACCATGTTTATTGTAAATTCTAATTGACATGACGTAATATGTACCTTTTCTGACTAAGTCTAATTGAGTGTCCGGGAGCGCTAATCTATTTTTATTCAGTAAATTACGATATTTATATAATTATGTTTTTGCTGAACCCAGAAAATCGTGGTTTACTTCCTAACTTTGGCTGTACGTAACTGAGCTTTAACCTTTAAACAGAAACAAAAAAACGAGGGCGAGCCTTTTGCAAAGCATATGCAATGCGGCAACGAAATTGTAAAAAAAAAAACAATTACAGTGAATAGGTAATTAGGTAGGAACATTGAATGTGCTCACAAACGAAATCTGTGGTTCGGCGGCATCAGTTGGCTCTTGGTGAAGATGGGGCTCTCGCTCGCTGCCTTGGTCGGTTGTTCGCTCATCTTAAAGGTCCACAGCTTGCAGTTTCACAAAGTCCAACAAATCGGTAACTATTTTACATCCTTTAAATACCTAATGATCGCGCATCATATCTTCTATCCTACTTATATTTGACTGCCTCGGTGGCGCAGTGGGTCGCACTTCAAAGCGACCGCGGCGCTGCACTCAATCCCTAGGTCGGGCCAAAAATTTGTAGGTAGCTTTTCTGTTCAGTTTTTTTTTAGTGTCAGCCCGAAGTCTGGAATTTGGTGGTGTTGTACCCCCATGCCAAGGAAAGCACGTTAAGATGTTGATCCTGAATCGAATAATTGCATGTGTTTCCTCTATCCTACAATATGGACTCCTTCAAACGAAGCGTGAAGAAGCATCTCGCGGGCCAGTAAGGCAGTGCCAACGGATGTTATGCCGTTTTTTTTATGTGATAGGTAGCAGACGAGCAGGCGGATCACCTGATGGTAAGCAATTGACGCCGCCCATGAACACATGCTACAAGTGCGCTGCTAACCTTTTATCACCTTCCCCCCGATGGGCCTCCAGTACCCTCACTCACTCGCGAAACACAGCAGAGGAGCTGCTTCACTGCCGGTTTTTCTGTGAGGCAGTGGTATCACGCGGGTCACCTGCTGACCTGTTTTTGAAGGTTTGCAGGTCGTATCGGTCCGAAAATACTGCAGATGTCAGTTCTTTGCAAACCTTCTTACGAAACGCACAGTTGAAGACTGCCAACCATCTAAATCAGCGGTCGTCACACTTTACTCTTCAAGAGCCAATATCAATATGAACATCAGGGCCCGGGCCGCAGTATGCGTTTCAAGAGCTTTTGCATAGGACTTATCCAAAGTAGTCCACACTATTCATATAAATGCGAAAATGTAGGTATGTCTATTACTTCTCTACTCAAAAACAACTAAACTGATTTCTGATAAGTACGAATATGTAGTTGACTAGTAATTAAATAAATCTACTATATCGCGGGCCGCACAAATAACGTCAGCGGGCCGCAGTTTGACGACCACGGATCTAAATGATGGGGAAGGAGTAGAACTGTGTCGAGAAACAGGCCTAAAGAAGCGCCAACTGGAGAAGTTAAGTACCGTAATGAAGAGAGCGCGGCCATTGAATTGAACTACCGGATTTCTACTATGGTATTCCATGTGAAAATTCTTCATATAAACGGGACTAAACGCGACGAAAATTAATAAGTACATTCTAGCACTCTGCTTGACGTTTCGACTGCGTTATAACAGCCGTGGTCACAAGCGAACCGGAGGCGCACGGCGTAGTCTGCTACGCCCGGCTT